>CAUYQV010126350.1:0-10739 GCA_963574575.1 Galagoides demidoff | reverse complement strand
CTATAAATTAGTTTCATAATAGGGCTGTGTACATTGGATACTTTTTCTTCCATTCTTGTGATACTTTGCTAAGAAGAACATTTTCCAGCTCCATCCATGTAAACATGAAGGAGATAAAGTCTCCATCTTCTTTATGGCTGCATAGTATTCCATGGTGTACAATATACCACAGTTTATTGATCCATTCGTGGATGGATGGGCACTTGGGCTTCTTCCATGACCTGGCAATTAAAAACAGTCTTTAGAAGGAAATTTATCACATTAGATGCCTGCATTTGAAAAACAGCACATACACAAACTCATGAACCATCCCACAGAATTGGAAAAAGAAGAACAATCTAATCCCACACCCACAGAAGAAAAGCAATAACCAAAATCCTGTAAAGCTGGTCTTGTTGAGGCAAATTTCCTCAGTGTTTGCATATCAATAAAAAAATTCTCCTTCAATTTTGAAGCTTAACTTAGCAGGATTATAGAATTCTGGGTTGCAAATTGTTCTGTTTAAGTAGGTTAAAGATATGTGACCATTGTCTTCTAGCTTGAAAAGTTTCATTAGAGAAAGTTTCTCTTCTTCATTAGAGAAGTCTGTGGTCACGCTGATAGGTTTGCCTGTGCTTACTCCTGGCAGCCCGCAAAATCTTTTCTTTAGCCTTGACTTTAGATAAATTCATTACAATATGCCTTGGGGGAAGTTCTATTTGAGTTAAGGTGACCAGGGGACTGATATCCCTCAAAAAGGAGTATGTGGGAATCTTGGGTAATATTAGGGAAGTTTTCATTTATAATATTCTCTAGAATGGCTTCCATTCCTCTGGCCATTCTTCTTCCCCTTCAGGGATACCTATAACTCATATATTGGAACGCTTCATAGCATCCCACAATTCTATCTACGAGCATTCTGCTTTCTCTTTTTTTCAGCCACTTTAACAATTTGGATTATCTTGAGGACTTTATCTTCTAGCTCAAAGATTCTTTCTTTGGCATGGTCTAATCTATTACTAATACTTTATATTGCATCTTTGATGTCTCTGATTGACTGCTTCAGTTCCTTCAACTCTGCTGTGTCCTTTCTGTATTCTTCGTATCATTGATCTCTTATTTGATTCTGTTTTTGAATTTCCTTCTGGTTATTATCCACTTTCTCAGCAATTTCTTCTTTTTTTTTTTTTTGATTGTTTTCTACTCTCTCAGCAATTTCCTTCATTATTTTCAACATATGTATTCTAAATTCCCCTTCTGTCATTTCTAACATTTCCTTATAGGAGGAGTCCTCTGCTGTAGCTACCTCTGGGGTTACTCTGGACTGGCATTTCATGTTGCCAGGATTTTTCTGCTGATTCTTCTTCATGAGTGCTTTCTTATATCTGTTTCCTTAACCTAATTTTCCTTTCACTTCTTCTTGTTCTAAGTTACTATGTTACTGGCCTGAAATTTTAATGAGTCCTTTTGATACAAGACCAGAAGGATGAAAAGGTTGAGGAGCAAGAAGGGAAAAAAGATATTAAAAAGGAAAACAAGAAAAAAGAGAGGAAAAAGAGAGAGAGAGAGAGAGAGAGAGAGAGAGAGAGAGAGAGAAGGAAGAAGGGATGAATAAAAGAAAATATTAACAAAAAAGAAAAAAAAAAGAAAGACACCAAAAGAAAAAGACAAGAATAGTATAGGTGTATAGTAGGGTATTATGAGGACCCCTAATCTCTGGGGGTTCCAGGTTGGGTGATTACCTTGAGGTCAACAGCTCTGTGCCAGCTGACTCAGACACAGTACCCCACCTCCACCAGGTAGAGAAGAGGCCAAAATGCTATAAATCAAACCATAACAAAAAAGCAAAAACCCGTAGTAGGATAAAGATGAGAGGAAAACAAATAAACAAATAATAGGGGCAGAAACACTGACAAAAATAAAATTCTAATTGTTAAAGAAGGCAAAAATGTAAGATTGTATATAGACTAGAGAAAGTATAAAAAAAAAAAAAAGAAAAAAAGGAAAAGTTGAAGTTCAAAAAAAACCAAAAAGAAAGCAAAAACCCAAAAACCAAAACCAAAAACAAACAGTACATATATCTTGGTAAATATTGTCTGGGCAACAGGTGATCTTCTGAGGAGTGAGAAGTTAATCCCAAAGTTGATACAGCTGTACAAGATGGAGACTAGAGGCCTCAACTGGTTTTACAGACCCCACAGACTTAGGATCCTGAATATCTTGTTGGCCCACTTAAAAGACCCTCCAAGCCATGAGTGTAGGCCAAGCAGAAGCTTTTCCTTGGAAAGCACTTATCCCTGGGAATCTCTCCTGACGTGGCTGCCTGCTTATCCAATGCACCAAATCCAGTTTCCCTCAATGCCCCTGAGGGCCAAGAGTGTTAATCTGCCAAACACCTGGATCTCTGCACTCCTCCAGCATCACAGCCCCCCGCCTTTGGGCAGCTCAGTCACTAGATTACTTGCTGGAGGACTCCTGGCCAATCCCCAGCACTGCACCACACAGGGGCAGCTCCCCAACAGAAACTGTGTAGGCAGCACACAGCTGAATGGCATTAACTCCTTACTGGCTCAGAGGCTCAGTCCGGGGGCCCAGACAACGCTCAGAGTCATCCGCATACCGGCCCAAGGTCTCCCAAAGTAGTTCAATGGAGTGCCCAAGTCCAGACAAACTCTGACCAAACGAATGGGCACCCACTACTTGCTGGTTTTCCACTGCTTCTGACCTCCTTGTGGGGTGCTAAAGTCTCTCACTGACTTCCTGGGTCACCAGAGGACAGCCTCTGGGCAAAACCCACCAGCTAGAGATGCCTGGAATCTTCTCTCCCCCTTCTCACTGTGCCTGGTGACACAGAAGCTGCTACTTGCCCACCATCTTGATTGCTTCTCCCTGTGGCAATGGCAATTTTTGATGGTATCTAGGGAGACTGAATAAAAAGAAAAGACAAAGTAATCAACAGAATCAGACTGAAATAGGGCACAGATGTTAGAACTGACAGGGAATTTTTCAAAATTTGTTAGCATTTGTTTTGTGGGCTGGAATATGATTTACTATATACTACAAAAAAATTCTCATTATTGTACCTGTTGATATAATGTGTCTTTTTTCTCTTGCTGGGCTCTCCAATATTTTTTCCTTTTCTTTCCTTTTTAGCAGTTTGAACATGAGGTGTATAAGTATGTTTGTTTGGTAGTTATTCTACCAGACCACAGTTGTCATCATTACTTTTGGAATATTCATTAGCATAACCATTCATTCTTTAAATATTTTTGTACCTCATTTTCTCTTTCTTTTCCTAGAAATTAAATAGAATTTTTTTTGCTATTTGAATTTTGTGAATATTGGACCACTTGATACTGTACTACAGCTCTTGGATGTTCTATTCCATTGTTCTCTGTCTCATTTCTCTGTTTGTGATTCAGTTTGGGTAAGTCCTATTAACGTATATTCAAGCTCACTATTTTTTTTCTTCAACTGTGCCAAGTCTAATGATTTGCTTGCTGAAGGTATTCTTTACCTCTGTTTCTGTGTCTTTCCTTTCTTGGCAATCTTTTTGTGTTTCTGAAAACTGTTCATAAGAGTCATTATGTTCAGGACTTGTAATAATCAACACTTAAAATCACTTATAAGGAGATGTAAAAGGTACTATTGAGAAAGTTTTTGTGTTCCTTTCACTCAGCTGCCATGGATTCTAACCAGTGCTCTAGGAGTAATAAAATCTAATACCGCCTCTGTGAGATAGAGGTATGGTAATAACAGTAGCAACTCTCCAGGGATGTTTATGATAAAACTTAAGTATAAAGCACTTATTAGTGGTTAATAGACAGTTGCTTATTGCACATTATTCAGTAATATTTTCTACGCATTTTTATGTTATTTGCAAGGCTGAGTTCCTACCTTGTACATTGCCATATAAGTGATTTTAAGTGCTGATTGTTACAAGTCCTGAACATAATGATTGTTATGAATAGTTTTCAGAAACTCAAAAAGATTGTCTTATTGAATATCCTATTTGGTTTAAATTCTCTTCAGTATTACTTAATTTGTGGTGAACATTCCAGAAGGCCCCTTAATGTTGGCAACTGGAATGTGATGGAGTGCCCCAAGAGCAATGTTGTATCTGGTGGGATATTTCCACAGGGCAGTAAAAATGGGGAAAATCCAAATGATAGTTTTGAGTAGAGGTCATAACTGGGAGGGAAAATGTCAAGGCTGGAGGCCATTAAAGACAAGACCCCAATCATAGGCAGCAAAGATAAGTAAGTCTTGTGTTATTATCCCTTTACCCCCACCCCCAAAGGCTATAGATTTTTAGGATTCCACAATCAATTTTTGTGAAATGCATGTCTAGGGGTGATATGAGAGAATGTAGGGAGAAAGGGACATTCTGTTGCTGAAGTGAAAGGTATGGTTGTCTACAATGTGCCCTGGCTTACAAAGTTTGTGTACCCATCATTTCTACCTCCAAGATTTGAGCAAAAACCAAGATGAATATAGATTTAATTTCTTCCCAGTGTGGTAGGTTAGTGTACAGAATAGGAACAGAAAGAACCGGGGAACTGTATGGTGAGCATATAAGGAAGGACACTTCTGATATCTGTGATACAGAGAAGTATTAGGTGATCTACCTCTTGATTCCCTAATTCTCTAGTGGGAAAGGAGATTAATCATTTTTTAGGTAATTAATAGGAGCACTGAACCTTTGTTCACATGTATACAAATCATTAACAGAGCAAGGTATCAGCTGGAGGCAGGTGATTTTATAGCTCCTCTAGAGAATTCTTTAGGAATGAGTATTTTTCAGAATTTCAAGCTGCATTGTTGCTAAAAAGGGAAGAGACCGGGGGCAGGGGCTCATGCCTGTAAACCTAGCACTTTGGGAGGCCAAGGTGGGAGGATTCCTTGAACTCAGGAGTTTGAGACCAGCTTGAGCAAGAGCAAGAGCCCTGTTTCTACTACAAATAGAGAAAATTAGTGTTGTGGCGGGTGCCTGTAGTTTCAGCTACTTGAGGCAGGAGAATCAACTGAACCCAGGAGTATGAGGTTATTGTGAGCTAGGCTGATTTGATGGCATGCTAGCTTGGGCAACAGAATGAGACTCTGTCTCAAAAAAAAGTAAGGGAAGTGAATTTTAACACCCATGTTTAGCCACCAGTGTCTTAGTAGAGGGCCCCAACTGATCTATTTCATGGATTATATGAATCTCATTTTTCGTGCCCATTTTAATTTCTTTTTTTTTTATGTTGTGAATATTTCTTTTTTTTTGGAGACAGTCTCACTTTTTAAAATTTATTTATTTTTCTTACTTATACATGTGTATATTAGCTTTCCACTTTTGTCTTCACAGAATTATAAAAAGACTACATTTAAAAAAAAAGACTACATTTAATGATAATAACAATGTTTAACATAAGGACTGAGAACAAAAACCTCATAAAAAATGAATGAAGATAAATATAGAAAAGAAATAAGATGATTGCTGCAATGAAATATTAAGTAATAATAATAGTAATAATGCAAAGAAAGTAACATTCACATTGTCAGATAGGAATATGTCTACTATAGAATACTTTGATCAGTAAACTACTTCTTCTTCTTTTTTTTTTTTTTTTTGAGACAGAGCCTCAAGCTGTCCCTTGGGTAGAGGGCTATGGCATCACAGCTCATAGCAACCTCCAACTCCTGGGCTCAAGCAAGTCTCCTGCCTCCACCTCCCAAGTAGCTGGGACCACAGGTGCCCACCACAATGCCTGGCTATTTTTTTTGGGTTGCAGCCGTCATCGTTTGGCAGGCCCAGGCTGGATTTGAACCCTCCACCTTGGGTGTACATGGCTGGCGCCTTAGCCACTTGAGCCACAGGTGCCAAGCCAACTTCTTCTTATTTTGTTTTTTCCAAAGTCTCAAAAAATAGACAACTAATATTTATAAATAAAAGTAAAAGATAATTTCAAAAAAACAGATCATGCCAAATTTTATAGACAATAGAAAAAAATACTTCAAAATCATTCTACTTAAACAGGATACACCTGATTGGAGAAAATATATTATTATAAAGGGGAAATTACAAACATATTTCACTTGTAAATGAGGATGCAATATGATAAACAACATTTTAACATGTTGAATTAAAAATTAATGTTTAAGTAATGTATTTTGGTCTAAATTAAATACAATTTATGTGAGAAGTAGTCACTATTTTCTTTGTTAAAATGTCCACTTTAATTTATTATTTGCTTAATTCAGTTTTTCCTCTCTGTTTTCCTTTCTGTAGATATTTCCCTCAATGTGGCCAGGATTGACTAGCCAGCCCATACTTTCACATTTTCCCATATCAAATTCAATCTCCTCATGACTGGGTCACCCTGTGGAAACAATGGTATCACTGACTCAAAATTTGGGTCTTCTTTGCTTCTCAAATATTGCTGTTGGTCTTTAGGTTTGGAGCCAAGTGAGCTTATCTATGGAATTCCTGAGAGCTTTGCAAAAATCCAGAGGATTCAGGAGGCTTCAAAAGTCTCATAAATGAAAGCCATTCTTTGTAAAGTGTATTTCTTTCTGTCCTTGCTTCCTTCCTTCCTTCTGTCCTCCTCATCAGCTTTGAGTATCCACTTGATACTTGAACTTGAGTACTAAGTTCAATAACCACTTGGATGCAAAGAGTGAACAGTATTTAAGTTTGGTTAAGCTTAAACAGAGAACAGTGGAAGAGTATCAAAATAATACAAAACCAGGCTTCTTAAGTGTCTGTAAACAAGACACTAAAAATCCTGTGGGAACCATTGCAGGTTTTCTACTCCTCTTCCTCCCCTTCTTCCCTTCCTTCCCTTCCCTTTTTCATTTCCTCCTCTTCTCTCCCTCTTCAAAATATTTTATTCTCTGGTCTAAGACTTTATGTGGGAAATCAAGTGGGCAGGAGATGTGTGCAGGAGGAGGCAAATGGCTATATTCTGGGGATATCTGCTGTTTTTTTCAGATTGAAAAGCTACTTTCTTTAACTACTCTTTGCTTTTTTGCCATTTGTAAAGAAGTTTGTTTATAAGCTTGGATTACTTTTTAGCAATCCTTCAGACTAGGACAGAAGTTTATTCTAACATTAATTAATGTGTTAATTTAACAAACATTTTCTGAATGCCTAGGATCTGATGGTATGGGGCTAAAGAAGAGAGTGCCTACCTTTGAGGAGCTAAGAATTAGTAGAAAAACCTTAAGTGAATTGACGTAGGAAATTTCTGCTCAGATTTATGGAGGAAAATAACTTTCTTCTGTTTTGAAAATTCAAATTTTTTTTTCTTACAAGTGTTAATGAAGGTCTTGCTTGATCTAAAATGGCACAGCTATTGGTTGGGTGTGTTGTTGGCTAGTGGTACTGATATAGTCTCTCTTGGATGTTCCAAGTACTCTTCAATTAGGCTGGGCATGGTGGCTCACACCTGTAATCCCAGCACTTTAGAAGGCCTAGGTGGGAGGATTCTTTGAGCTGGACACCAGCTTGAGAAAGAGTGAGACCCTGTCTCTACTAAAAGTATAAAAAATTAGCTGGGTGTTTTGGCAAGTGACTGTAATTTCAGGTAGTCTGGAGGTTGAGATGGGAGGATCACTTGAACTCAGGTGTTTGAGGTTGCTGTGAACTATGGACACCACTGTACTCTAGCCTGGGCAACAACTGAGACTCTGTGTCAAAACAACAACGACAAAGCTACATGCTTAATTCAAGCAAACTGAGCTCATCATTTACCACTTCCACCCACTTCTTGGCACACACTGTTATGCAAATATATGCAAAAAATATATCACAATTCACAGAGTTATCCAAGTTAGAAACTTAGGAGATATTCTTAACTTATACTTCATTTCCACATCCAAATGATCTTCTTCATCCAGTCCTTTAAAAAAAATTTTACTGGGGTGGCACCTGTGGCTCAGTGAGTCGGGTGCCGGCCCCCTATACCCAGCCAAACTGCAACAAATAACCAGGCATTGTGTTGGGTGCCTTTAGTCCCAGCTATTTGGGGGGCTGAGGCAAGAGAATCACCTAAGCCCAGGAGCTGGAGGTTGCTGTGAGCTGTGATGCCATGGCGCTCTACCGAGGGCAACAAAGTGAGACTCCGTCTCTTAAAAAAAATTTTTTTTTCCAGCTGTTTCTTTTCTTAGAGTTTCATAGTTCTCTTTATAGAGATCTTTCACATCCTTTGTTAGGTAAACTCCCAAATATTTCACCTTCTTTGGCACTACTTTGAATGGAATAGAGTCCTTGACTATTTTTTCAATTTGGCTGCAGTTGGTATATATAAAGGCTACAGATTTATGAGTGTTGATTTTGTAACCTGAGACACTACTGTATTCCTCAATCACTTTTAAGAGTTTTATAGTTGAATCCCTGGTGTTTTCCAGATATACAATCATATCATTTGGGAAAAGTGAAAGTTGAATCTCTTCTGATCCTATATGGATGCCCTTAATCGCCTTTTCTTCCCTAATTGTGATGGCTAAAACTTTCAATACAATGTTAAATAGCAGTGGAGACAATGGGCACAGATGGAAAAATATACCATGCTCATGGCTGGGAATAATCAACATTGTTAAAATGTCCATATTACCCAAAGCAATACATAAATTTTTTTTTTGAGGAGCCTCAAGCTGTCCCCCTGGGTAGAGTGCTGTGACATCACAGCTCACAGCAACCTCCAACTCCTGGGCTCAAATGCGTCTCCTGCCTCTGCCTCCCAAGTAGCTGGGACCACAGGCACTGGCCACAACGCCTGGCTATTCTTTGGTTGCAGCTGTCATTGTTGATTGGTGGCCTGGGCTGGATTTGAACCCGCCACCTTAGGTGTATGTGGCTGGCACCTTAGCCACTTGAGCCACAGGCGCTGAGCCTGCAATATATAATTTTAAATGCATGCAATTGGCTCAGCGCCTGTGGCTCAATTTGCTAAGGCACCAGCCACGTACACCTAAGGTGGCAGGTTCGAATCCCCAGCCCGGGCCCGCCAAACAACAATGATGACTGCAACCAAAAAATGGCCAGGCGTTGTGGTGGGTGCCTGTAGTCCCAGCTACTTAGGAGGCGGAGGCAGGAGACTCACTTGAGCCCAGGAGTTGGAGGTTGCTATGAGCTGTGATGCCATGGCACTCTACCCAGGGGGATAGCTTGAAGCTGTCTCAAAAAAAAAAAAAAGAAAAAAAAACAAAGAGGCCATACTGCATCCCAAGTGTGATCACGTGATGGTTTCTCAACCTGGGCAACAGTTCCAAATACAGGTGGCTTCAGTGTCATCACTAAATCCTGGTGTCACTCCCAGGACCTGGCCTCCTTCAGAAACAGGCTGCAAGCCCAAATGGCTCTGGCCTCAAAGATTAAAGCTTCTCAATTTGTATTTTCCAGATGAGAGAACTTTGTATCCCTTTTTTCAGCTGTGGTCATCTTTCCAGCGTTCACACTCCCTAGAAATGCTGACAGGTGTTGCTCCAATTGGGTTGATTTGTTAATAATCATGGGGGTTGAAGCCTTGCCTCCTTCTCCTACTCTGGGGAAGCTGGCACCTGTCAGTGCTTTCTTGTAGCTGGGATGGGAGGGCCGGTCCAGCAGGCTTCTGGAGCTAACACTCTCCCCTATGCTGAATATTTTAGATGTTTATTTACAATGTATCGTAAGAGCTTCTCTTTTCTCTTGCTGACTTTCTCATTTTCTCCGATTAACTATGCAGTCTTCTATCTCTGGGATGTTTTGAGACTTCACACACCCTGCACAAGATTTCCCATCTGTCATGGCATTGGAGATGCTATGATGCCCTAGTAACTGCTGCCTGCATGCATTGAGCACAGTCTTTTTAGCATGTTGTGGAACTTGTCCTAGTGGGAGGGACCTAGTTAAACGAACAAGCTCTTTGCTTCTTGAACTCTGGCTTCCTAAGGAGAGCTATACAAACTGACTGCTGAGAATGGCCTATATGTAGGTCAGAGGCTCTGATAGTGTCCAGTGTCAAATGCTTCCAGAGATTTCCCGCCTAGGCTTCTTCCTGTTCTTCTTTGCCAATAACCTGATTAACTAAGTTCTCCAGCACAGAGTAATCACCTCCTCGTTTTTGTACATTGTTATGCTTGGCTTAAACAGTTCCAAAAGAAGCTTTTCCATAATGCGGATTTAGGCACTCCCATTGACCTGTTCTCCCAAGTGGAGCCCCTAGAGAAAAGTGGCCAGTTTGGGGGACACAAGGTGTGCTCACTGGGGAGCTACTGGCCACTTAGCATTGTTTATGAGCTTGACATAATATATCAGCTTGTAGATTTTTAAATTTAAAGATGTAAAGATTTAAGTCACTGAAATCTATTCAAAGTGGATACTTTTACTTTTATATACTTTTTTAGATATCTGTATTTTATCAGATTATAGTTTAATGCCTAAGTTTTCCCTGAAAATAGCAAATAAAATTGTGTATCTATGAAATTAAAAAAAAAAAAAAAGAATCCACTGGGTCTTTCCACAACCTATTTACACACCTCTTAAAAAACATATGTGAGAGCTGTTCTGTCAACCAAAGACATTAAGTTCATTTTCCTTGCATGATGCATTTATGACTCTTACACTTAAGTTATGGTTTGTACTTCAAAACCTTGTATTTCTGCTTTGACCTCCCCTCCCCCCCCACGGCTTGGTTTTATTTGGGGAAGTACCCCTTGGGGCCAGTGTGGGCGGTGGGGTTGGGGGGGGGGGGGGGGGGGGCGGGGGGGGGGGTGGGGGGGGGGGGGGGGTCGGGGGG
>CAUYQV010126348.1:0-20081 GCA_963574575.1 Galagoides demidoff | reverse complement strand
TACAGGCACCCGCCACAGGGCCCAGCAATTTTTTTTTTTTTTGGTTCCAGCCATCATTGTTGTTTGGGGGGCCCAGGCTGGATTCGAACCCACCAGCTTAGGTGTACGTGGCTGGCACCTTAGCCACTTGAGCCACAGGCACTGAGCCACTTTTTTTTTTTTTTGAGACAAGGTCTGGCTCTCTTACCCAGGATGGAGTGCAGTGGCATGATCACAGCTCACTGCAGCCTCATATAGCTAGGCTCAAGGATCCTCCTGCCTCAGCCTCCCAAGTAGCTACAGGTGTGAACCACCATATCCAGCTACTTTTTTTTTTTTAAAGACAGGGTCTAAGGCTCGGCGCTGAACAATGACAGCTGCAACCAAAAAATAGCCGGGCGTTGTGGCGGGCGCCTGTAGTGCCAGCTACTTGGGAGGCTGAGGCAAGAGACTCGCTTGAGCCCAGGAGTTGGAGGTTGCTGTGAGCTGTGATGCCACGGCACTCTACCCAGGGGGACAGCTTGAGGCTCTGTCTCAAAAAAAAAAAAAAAAAAGACAGGGTCTCGCTATGTTGCCTAAGCTAGTCTCAAACTCCTGGCCTCAAGTAGTCCTCCCAGCTTGGTCTCCCAGGGATGAAAGCCATGAGCAACCACAGTGGGCCTATTTATTGGACACAATTATTATCTACTTCAGTCTCTTGTGTTCTTTTTTGGTGTTGTTGGTGCAACTCTATTGAAGTACAATCTACGTGTACAACTCAATGATTTTGAATTTCCTGTACAGAGTTACGAAACCATCATTAGAATCCAGTTTTAGAATGTTTCCATCCTCCAAAAAAGTCATGTGAACTTGTCTGCAGGCTAAACTACCCCCAATCCCAGGTAACCACTGGTCTGCGTCCTGTCCATTTCCTTTCCATGGACATGGAATCATAGTAAATGTAGATTTTTGCAGCTGGTGTGCCAAGTCTATTATATTAGCTCAGATGTATATGAAAATGTTATGTATTTTTACTTTCTTTAAATTCAGCTCTTATTATACTCAATTTTTAAAAAGACGGAGAAAAAAGAAAAAGCCCATTCTCGGGCATCACAGGGGCCTTGGGAGCAGATGGTCTCCTTCCTCAGCGTCATCAAAAACCCAGGTGGGCTTTTGGTACCCACTGGAGTTTGGGCCATTTATTTGTCAGCCCATCCACCTGCCGCTGATACCCTCATTACGACCAGCACAGGGGTTCTTCTAGGGAACAGGCTCAGCATTGACAAGCTTGAGCGCCAGAAGGTTCCTGAGATCCCGCAGCTGCATCCCACAGCTGGGTCACACCACGAGCTTGCCATCTGCTAGGCAAGGCCCCTGGTGCTGCAGGGACTAAAGCTTGAGCCCTTGATGTTTATGAGACCACCAGCCCACCTCCTCCCCTTCAGGGAGCATTTGCAAAACCCCCCACCCTTTGCCAGCTCTGACCCCTCTCCCTCCAGGACATCTGGAGTAGATAATATATTTATTGAGATGGGGCTTTCTCAGAAGACAAGAAGAAAGTTTTTCTAAGAGCTGTTGCCTACAACCCTGCAAACACTCCTGGAAGTAGGAAGCACGAAGGGACTAACTACGAACTCAAAACAGAGGGGACTGGGGTAGAGAGGAGCACAAGGGGCATGAAACACACATTAATAATTCACTAAATACCCAAACACCTTTGCCTTGTCCTACCACAAAACTGCATCAGTGAAACAGATGAAAGCATGCTATCATTTCCAGGGTTTGGGCTGTCCTTACACCCCACCTATACTCATGGAATTGTGAAGGAGGACAGAGGCACCAAACGGGACTATTTAGGCTAAGAAACAGAGCTGGCTCTAACACTAGCAATGATAATGGCAACTAACACCGTGTGCCAGACATTTTTCTAAGTGTTTTATGTGTGTTTTCCCTCTAATCCTCCCAACATCCTTAGGTGTAGGTGCTATAGGTCCAGATCCCTTATCTAAAACCTTTGGAGCAAGCTTTGTTTCAGAGTTCAGAATTGTTTGGATTTTAGAAAGGTGTAACACACAGGATTTATATAACATAACACTTCAGCAGTATGAAGCAGTTCTCATACACCTAATTCACTTTCCCCTCAACAAACCAAGTAATAATCACATAGAAGGGTCTAAAGGAAAACTGCAACTAGCTGTACATCAGTTGGTCGGGGTTTGCCACCAAATGAATTAAGAAAAGACTTTTGGTCCTCAGAACTTACTGGATTTGGGACCTGTAGTACGTTTTCTATTTTACAGGTAAAGAGAATGAGTCACGGTGAGATGAGGACTTGTCCAAGGCCCCTGTAGCTAAGAAGTGGTGAGGTGCTCAAAGCTTGTGAGATCCACCTGCTCACAGCAAGAATCAGAGAAAACTTCCTTCACCTCTTTGTCTATCAGAAACTCACCCCCAGCCTTCCCGTTCCAAAGCCACAGGCAGCCTTGTGTGTGATCAGAGCTTCTCCCAGGCTCATTTTAATTTGCTGTTCAAAGGTTTAAAATAATGTAAATGATCCCAGTGGCATGACATGTACCCTAGGAACCCCTAAGAGGGCCCAGAGGGACCTTCCTCCACAGTTCCCAGGAGACAGCTCTGACATCGCTGCTGTCTTATTTATCCTAGTAAACAAAAATTAAAGAATTTTATTCCATTTCTCTCTCTCCATTTTCCCAAGCTCTGTCTTCATGAAGGGCACCAATTCTGCGTTTTACTGATTCTTTTTTTTTTTTAATTCTCCATTTGGGGCCTCCCATCCCCCAGGCTCACTCCATACAAGGCAGCCTCTCTTCCCCCGCTTCTCCCATACCACTTTAGGGCTCTCGGAGTAGGGTCTGTGGCAGTTACCTACTTGCCAACCTGCCCCACCGGCTCCTCAGGTTACCCTCAGGGGCGGTGCTGAGGGCCCGGCAGGAAGAGCCGGCCGTCTAGACTGCGAAGCTGAATCTTTCAGGGATACCAGGAGGGGGCGCACCCGCCTTTCCCGGTTTCAGATAAGGATTTTTTTTCCCTCCTACTTTCTTTCCAACTTGCGAGCAACGTAGATATGCAGCCACGTGCTGCTTAGCTTGTCTCACTGATGCCAGCAACGCCAGGCCCTTCTTTCGTCAATCAAGTTATTCCCGATGTCACGTCCCTCCTGCTCTCGGACCTCTCTCCGAGACCACCTGGTCTCCGCCCCTAATTCTGCATACAAGTCTAGCACCAGGGTCCTGCGGTCTGGAGCACGCCGTGACCTTGACCTTGACCCCGCCATCGTATGCAGTCTGCGCCTCATAGCTGGGTCTCACGGCGCTTAGAATGCAATCCAGGGAGGTTCTGTCTCTCTCCTGATCCAGTGCTCTACCTTCCACCCTCCTGCCTGGCCCGAAGGCATCTTCCGTCCTCCAGTCCAGCAGAGCAGTCCTTCCCACAGAAGTGAAGGCTGCTTCCCAGGCCAATCAAGCCCGGTCAATCAGTTCATCCTACCGCCGGGGGCACCGGAAGCATCCGTGTCTCTGGACTGAAGCATCCTACAGGCTTATCTGGGGGTTGGGATTTATCTTAAAGCTGACACCCCAGGGTATTCCCCATTCACGCAGGCCCCACCCTTGACCTTGCACGAGCCGCCTAAGGGGGTCTTGGGGGCGGGGCCTAGGGCGGGCGCAGGAGTAAGGGGCGGAGGCTGTGCTGGGCGGTGCCCCACACGGACAGGCCTCGAGGGCGGTCGTAGGAACGAGGGGCGGGGTCTAGGGGGCGAAGCCGCGGGGGCGGGGCCCGGGAAATTCCCCGGCGGAGGCGGGGAGCCGGCGTGGTCAGCTGAGCGGCGCTGGGCGGGGTCGCGAGGAGACCAGTCAGCCCGAGGCTCTCCGAGCTCGGCTACCCCGCCGCCGCCCCCACCCCGGCCAGTCCCCTGGTAGGCGTCCGCATCCCGGTCCGGAGCCCTCCCCCAGAGGCGCGATGCCGAGAAATCAGTGACCCCCAGGGAGGCCGAGCACGGGCAGCAGGTGAGTCAGGGCAAGGGGCGGTCGGGGGCTCGGCCAGAGGAGCGGCTCCTTCCCTTGTGGGCGCCTCTCTAGCCGAAAATCGGTTCCCTCTGCCCGCGTTCCCTGCGGTCCGGAGCCTGTCGAGGTGAGGGTGGCTAGGGGTGGGACGTCCCTCCCATGGGTTTACCGCCCTGGGAGGGTTTCCAGGCCCCCGCGGACCCTGACCTGGTGTGAAGAGAAAACGGGGGCGGTCACCTCAAAGGGGCCCTGCCCCCACGAAGGGTGAAAATGCTGGCCTGGCTGGCCGCAGGTGACTTCCTCTGCAGGTCACCAAGGTGGTTTGAGGGTGACGTCCTCCCGCAGATTGGGAATGAATTGTGCAGCCAGTTCCCCATTATAAGGACGAAGTGGTTAAAGATACGTCTCTAGAAGACGTGAGAACATCACTTTAGCTTAATAGGGTGACCCAAGAACAGTAAAGACTAATGTCCCCTCGCTAAGGTAGTGGGATTACTGAACAGCTGAAAGGAATTTACATAAACCGTTGTTTCTAGGAGGGAGTGTGTGTGTACTATGTGTATATTAGCATAGAGAAAGAGAGAGAATATTTGATGAGGCTGAAACCCCAAAGGAATTATTTTCACCACTGCAAATGTGTCAGGAGTGGTAAACGTTGCTTAAGGAAAGGGAAACCCAGTTTCTGGCCGGGCCTCCACCACCAGGAAAACTGGTGTATGGAAATGCACACCAAGGGTGACATGGAAAGTGAAACCTCTGGAGAAGTGAGGCAATGTTAGGACATCAGAAACCTTTGGACCTGGTGAGCAAGGTGACGATGTTTGACCTAGAGAGAGGAAAGGTGGGGAGCCCAGGCTGGCTCCTAGGAGAGGTCCTGGAGTAGAAGAACCCGAGGCCCGGCTTGTCCCAGTAATAGAGGTCAGTAAATGAGTTTGTGTGGGGATAGTTTGATCTGTTTTTCTACTGGGCTGGTTTTAGGAACACATATTGTGTATAACATTATAAAAGCAGCAGCTTCATTTTATAAACTGACCTTTACATTCCATATTATGTTCCTATACAGAATCTAACCAACCCCCCAAACCAAACTTTATTCTTGAAAGCGCCTGAACCCTGTATTATCTTCCTACTGAACACAGGAATTCTAGCCATGGACATACAGGTGTTCTAGCCAGGAAATATACCACCTCATCCCCAAAGTCCTGCTTTCTTGAATTTTATAGAGACTTGGCATATTTAATATGTTCTTTGGAATTTATGGAATAGTAAATTCAAAAGAAAAGGAAGAAGTTAAACTTTTTAAAAATTAATTTCATTTGCAAAGAAAAAACATTATAAAAGTTTTCATTGACGTGTGATTATTAGATATTTTTCATGAAATGATACCCAGATGCCTCTGTAGAGATATAAAAAAGCAGTTCTACTTTTTTGAATAAGTTTAAAAAGTTGATTTCGAGACTCTAAATGCTTAAAGAACTCTAGGAAAACGCGTTAACAATGCTAGCATGCTGGATCTGTCACCTACACAATAGAAAATAGGTATTAGACCTGAAAATACTTCATTATGCTATATTTTCATTTCATTTCAACAAACAATTACTAAGATCTTGCAGTGGGCCAGTCTCTAGTAAAATAGAGAGAAAATAGACTGGTGTAAGATGATGACAGTAATTTTGGAAAGGGGCGAGAAGGTGGAAATGCAGAGTGCTCTTGGGTGCTTGCAGGAACGGATAGTTCCTTTGACACAGGACTTCATATTTAAGCTGGACATTGATCTGTCCCACGACAGTTTGCCAGGGATGAAGGAGAGCCAGACATTTCATGCAAAGGAAAGGGCAGAAGCAAGGGCACAGGGCCCAAAGAATGCTCTTTAATGTGCCTTGGGTACAAGTGGTTTAGTGGCAGGAGGTGGCTCTCGTGGGTAGGTTGGGCCCAGATTCTGAAAGGCCATGTTTGTATTGCTAAGAAACTGAAACTGTCTTGTAAGGGAAGGATGAACTCAGGGTAATGACCTCATATTATGAAGGGAACCACAAAGGCCCTGGGATTTAAATGGAAAGAGGTGAAAGTTGACCATTTAGGAGGCTGTTCTAATGTAGTCAGCCAATAATTTGCTGAATCCTTCCATATCTCAGTGCTGAAGACAGAGCAGTAGAAAAAATAGACAAAACCTCTGTCCTGTGTGAAGGCCAACATTGCTGTGGTCCAGACAAGCTAAGAAGAGACTGAACAAGCTTGCGGGCATGGAGAGGTGGCAGCGGGGTTTAAAAACATTTTGGAGGTGTCAGTGATGGCATTTGGGAGAAGAGGGAATGGGAAGAATTGAGCATAACTTCTGGGTTCCTGTTGGGGTAACTAGTTAAAGCTGTTCCCATTTTCCACATACCAGTAAAATACAGACTGCTTTTACACCATCAGTAGGAGGCTAAATGTAAGCTCTCCTTCCAGAAGTGATGGTTTATTCCATGTGATCTTGGAACCTCACTCAGCTCCCTTATGAACCCCCCAAATCTGCAAATAGCCAACTATTGTCTCTGAAATGAGTTTTCACTGTTTAAAATTAATTTGTCCATGTAGGGATTGAATCTGTAAATTTTCACATTTAGCCTTATCAAGGTAAGGGCCTTACTATGTGTCCAGTGTTGGAAGTCAGAGTGAGGCAGGTTCTGTTTGACATATAATAACTTTCTGGCAGTCAGAGCACCCGGTAATGGATTGAATGGTGCTTATTAAGTCATCCCTGATATTTTCTGCCATTGAAGTATGCGAGGTCTCTGTGTGACCATATGCCATGGAAACCAGAGAAGACATTCTTGCAGGAATGAAGTTTATTCCCATGTCCACAAGGCCAAGTCATTGCTATAACTGCTTGACCTCTGGGATTAAAAAAATATTAATAATATATAGTCTCAAGAATTCAAATAGCAGATCTGGGAATAGAATCTGGGAGAATTGCTTTTGACCTTCCACCTACCAGGTAGCTTGCGGTCTCCTCATTGGTGAAATATTGACAAATCTGTGCTCAGTCATCATTCCATCGTTAAATATCATCTCCACTTAGAAATGACACATTTGAGATCGAGGTCAGTTAGAATCTTGGAATAAATGGCTTAGTTCCAGTTTCTTTAACCTTCAAAGACGTATGTGACGATAGATGGTGTATCTGTCTTTGCACGGTTGATAGTAGCCTGAGGTAATGTTAAAAACTTAGAGAATTAAGTTTTCTCTAACTGGCATTCTGCCAATACATATTTCACATGTGCACTGTGTAGCAATAATTCATAATGATATCCCACAGTCTAAAAATCGTAAAGTACCCTTTGAGTCATCCAAAATCAGTTAAATTACTTTTAGTAAAATTACAGTCATAAGTACTTACATGCTTATGTTTGCCATGTGTGCTGACTTCTTATTTACTATGACATTTGAATTACAAATAATTGGTCATGACAACACTGGCTATCAAAGAGTTTGCTATAACTAGGACAGGTATATGTATTCACGAGAGCAGCTAGCACATCCCTGAGGGTACTGACAGTATGTGTGTTGAAGGGTAGGTTTTGTTCTTACTTACTAGAACCATAAGAATACTTTTCACAGGGTTTTTGTACTGAAAACAATAGTCAAGATTATCATTTGCTAAGATGAGTCAATAATCACAGGATGTCCGGTGACTTCCGTGGCCACACATCTGGCCAGTGGTATGAGTGTTTTTTCTCCTGTCTTCCTTAGCACACCCCAGCTTTTTTTCTTGTCTCTTCACAAAATCTGGGCGGCCTGAAAACGTTAGAAGCACTATGGTTGTATTTGTAGGCTTGGTAGAGGTGTAAAGAAAGGTCAAGGAAGAAGCGATCGCAGCAGTTTTCACGGGAACGTGTCTCTACTGTTCTCCCTCCTTTCCTTTCTCCTCCCCTCTTGGAAAAACAGAGAAGGAGAAATTTGTGCAGATAATAAGATGAGACCAAGCACGTTTCTAAATGGCTGTTTAGATACTTTTTAAAAACCCAATCTGTTAAATGTTTCTGTTGCTTTTGCAGAAGTATAGTGTAATTGCTGAATATCAGAGGAAATTTCATGTTGATAAGCAAATGATTCATTTTATAAAGATTTTTGTCCTATAGGTATATTACCTAGAATCTTAGTATTCCTCTTTAAAATAGGTAGGAGCATTGTTACTCAGCCAAACCTCATTTTTATGAAATAGTAGCACCAAGATGATTCTGGGCAAAAATGAATTTTATGGGAAGTTAGAAAATGAAAATTTCATTGTGGGGGGAAGGGAAAACATGTATTCTCCTCACCTAATGCTAAGCAAAGAACACCTCCTCATTACTTGTTTCCTAAATTACTTCAGGTATGTGAAACAGATGAAAAGGTTCAGAGTGAACAACGTGCCTTATCAGTGCCGTTCACTGTATACATTAGCCACCCTCCTCATTACGTGATTTCATGAGAATGCTCTTCACATGCAAGCTGCTTTAGGAAGGAGTCATGCAGGCTGTCCTGCCACAGGGTATGGTCAGTAGCACTGTCTCTGATGACCTGCATGTTCCTGAGACCTATAGGAGGTGACCAGGCTTTGGCTTCCAGAGGACTTCCAAAGAGTCCAAGGAATTGCCTCCTGCTGTCATAGGGGAGCAACCCCACATTCCATGTGTCTGTTCATTTTAATAGATGGGTACTAAGTGCACACATGGATGTTATGATACAGATGATGTGATATATATATCAGAAAGAGAAAGAGCAGTTCTCTTACTCTGTTTTCTGGTGACTGATTTCATGTGTAATGGACTCTGCAACTCAGAGGGACCAGGCAGGCTCCATAATCATGAAATGCTGATGGCTCTGACTGAGAGCAGTGCCGGGTGCAGTGGCTCACACCTGTAATCCTAGCACTCTGGGAAGCCAAGGTAGGTGGATTGCCTGAGCTCACGGGTTTGAGACCAGCCTGAGCAAGAGTGAGACCTTATCTCTAAAAATAGTTGGGTGTTGTGGTGGGTGCCTGTAGTCCTAGAGACTTGGGAGGCCAAGGCAAGAGAATCACTTGAGCCTAAGAGTTTGAGTTTGCTGTAAACTATGACGCCACGGCACTCTACTGAGGGTGACAAAGTGAGACTCTGTCTCAAAAAAATAGAAAAAGAAATGGGCTGCCTACCTCCAGGTTCCTTCTTCACCCCAGGGCCTTTGTGGTTTCTGCTGATCACGAGTGTATAGCATGCATCGTTGCTTAATACCTGTTTGTTGGGTAGATGGGTAAGTACCTTGGAAGTAATATTGTGCTTCTCAGCATCTCTCTGGACATCAGCCACTTTTTAGCTGTGTAGATCAGGGGTGTGTGCACACAGGTGTACACAAGGTGAGAGGAGGAGTTGCCTTCACTTGTGCTGCTTTATAATCTATCCACATCAGTTCCTGATGGAAAAGACAACATTTTCATGAAGTGTGAAGATGAACATTGTTACCTGTAGCATGTAGCCAGTCATGGGAAGGATAATCTGTATTTGCCTGGGTGGTAGGTAACACAGAAGTGGAGCTGCGATTCACTCATCCATCTTATATTTATATGTCCACATTGGCCCCTCTACAAAATAAAGCAGCGTGTATAAAAATGTTTTCAGAATATGCAACAACTAAAGATTTCTTAGTCTTTTTAGTATGCGTTGAAAACTATACTTTAAAGCCTAAGTGTTCAGCAGCACCTTTGTTGCATTACAGTTTGGGTTTGGGATCATCCTTGATTTGGGTTATGCCACACCCAAGGTCAGCAGAACGAGCTGTGCACCTCTGCAAACTCAACTTCCTCACCTGTGAAGCAGCTGCCCCGCTGAGCTTTAGTGCAGTGACCCACCTGTTGTGCTTCAGCGGTAGCAGGCATTCACAGAATGCTCATCCTCCCTTTCCTCTTAACCAAAAGTACAGAAAATAAAATGAGGAGTTCTGGGGCAGCTTTATCATGTAATTCACATACCATGTAATTCACTCAAAATGAGGGTATTTGAACTTAAAGATTTGCATGGGCAATTTATTTAATAATACTTTGACCCTGTCTGCAAATATCATCCTGATCAGTATGTCAGATCCCCTTATCCTGCATTTCCCAGCTCCTCTCTGTAGCCCTTCACGCAGCCACGCACACACACATATTTCCCTGAAGCTGGAATATACTTTTTTGTTCTTTATTTACAATAAGGAATCAAAACTACTCAAACTGTAAGTGGAGAGAAAGGGCACTTTTAGGAGTAAGTATGAGCAGTAGCTGGTGGCTTTGTGAGACTCCTGGGGACCCTATGTAGTGAGGAGACAGCCATATTTTCAGCTTGTGACTTTTCCATAGGAGCTTCTGCCATGTCCCACCAACCTCTGAGCTGCCTGACTGAAAAAGGGGACAGCCCCAACGAAACCACTGGAAATGGCCCCCCCAGTCTGGCTCACCCAAACCTGGACACGTTCACCCCGGAGGAGCTTCTGCGGCAGATGAAAGAGCTCCTGACGGAGAACCACCAGCTGAAAGGTGAGCAGTGTTGGCTTGTGCACCTGGTCACCTGGGCCTTCCCGAAATGTCATCCTCTGTAATGAGGATTGTAGGGAGTGCCCTTCTCTGTTTTCCCTAGGGGGAGAGGCAACATGAGATTTGGCTTTTGGCTAGGCCAGAACTGTTTCTGTGTAAAAAATATCTCTGTATCTCAGGGAAATAGCATAATGACACTTAACTCGTTTAAAAGGAGAAAGGCTGCTGTGATTACAGAGTTAGTTCTAAACAGCACTTTATTGAGAGAAAGCATCCTGGTGTCTCAAGCTATGGCTTTTGGCAGGATCACTAGGAGTGATAAGAACTTCCTTAGTTCCCCAGTTGCTAATAGGTATTTGGGCTATAGTGGTGGTACCCAAATCAATTTCATTGTCCTGGGACTTTTAAGGACTCGGAATGAATGGCTTTACACCCAGTAGTCCTTTCTGGAAGCAAAACCCACTCACCTTATTGTCGTCTTTTTCCTGCTGACCCTTTGGCCATGGCCAAGTGTAGCAACTATAGATTCGGGGTCCTGTGGTGAAGTCCCCCTGGGAGGTTTGGTTCATCAAATTAAGTCCCCTCTCCTGGCATGTAGTTCTCTCACTCCTCACTCTGAACCTTATGCAGAAGCCATGAAGCTAAATAATCAAGCTATGAAGGGGCGATTTGAGGAGCTGTCAGCCTGGACAGAGAAACAGAAGGAAGAACGCCAGTTTTTTGAAACACAAAGCAGAGAAGCAAAACAACGTCTTATGGCCTTGAGTCATGAAAATGAGAAATTGAAGGAAGAGCTTGGAAAACTAAAAGGGAAATCAGAGAGGTCATTTGGGGTGAGCAGACTGAACAATTGTGACTTTATTTGCTTACCATTTGCAGTAAAATCTTCTTTGTCTAGACACCTAGATCAAAACCTTTCATGGTTCAGGCTGGAGTGGCATTTTACATGGTCTTGGAAGAACTGTTTTTGCTGAAAAGATTGGTTGCATATTTAAGGGTCATGTATGTAATTTGTAAATCTTTGACCATAATGACTGTAGTCAAAACAATGCTGAGGTTCTAAGTCAGTGTTTTATATTCCTTATACATGGTGCAGATGGAGCCGTCCAATTGTCATTAGTTTATGTCTTTGATAGAAAATTACATTTAAAAAATCTGCTACTGACACTGTCCTTTCTCTCAGTCTGAAATAGAGATTATTCACTTTGTTTTCCTTTCAAAACATAGTTTGGCAAATGTCATGTGGTAGCAGGCTATAGGGTTGCCACAGATGAAGAGGGAAATAAATGCATTTTTCTTGACCCAAAGAACCTGGAAAATGCTTTCATACCTGGGGATGGATGTCACAGATGTTAGTGGAAAAAATCAACCAGAACACATTTGAAGTGCTGACTGATATTCCAAAGCCCACGGGGTGTAGTTCCTTTAGGTGGACGTATCCTGTCCATTCTCTTCCATACCTGGTGCTTAACCTTCTGAAGGATGGAGTGCTGGGTTAGTTGAGGGAGGATTTATTCTGGATATCAGTGATTTTTCTTGAGACTCTACCTTGAACTTTGCTGATCTCTGATTTCTTGGATTTCTAAATAATGGGAAAGGGGGGATGATATAGAAAAACCAAAAACATAAAAAACTATTTAGAAAAATACTACAGTTCATGTCAGTGATCTTACTCATCAACTTCAGCTCAAGAGACAAACAAAGCATTCTGCATGAATAAATTTATTCTTGTATTGGAAGTGTTTTATTGTTGGTAAGATTCATCATGTCTGATCCTTCAACTTGTCTTTCATTTCAGAGAATAGTAAGTCACTTGTTTTGGGAGAGAAATCTCTCTCATGACCTAAACATTTTTAAGGCAGAATTCTCTGAAGAAATGATCACCTGGGATTATGAATAATTTTCTGCTCTCTAGAAGAAATACCTTATGTAGCTTTTGGGATGTGGGCTGATAGTGGCTCAGCCTGCTTGGCCATCATGTTGAAGCTGAGAACAGAGCTTCCAGAAGCAGTCTGTGTTTGGGAGCAGGCTTTTCCTAGAAGGTCCCAGAATTGGAAAAAGTTGAGATTGGCAGACTCTAAGACAGCTGCTTTCAAGGCAGATGATCAGTGAAGACCAGCTACCCAGCTACCCAGAAAGGAGGTGGAGCCTGGGAGAAGACAGATGCTCATGGCTCTTTAAAAACCTTGGCCACAGGCTTGCTTCCACCCCAGTCAACTCCCCAGGCCCTCCCTTTTGCCTCCCTGCCTCTCCTTTAATTTTTTTTTTATTTAGGCCCTTGTCTTCCTGAGTTGGGAAAGCCTTCAGGCCTCTGAGACTTTGCTCACTCTTGCCATCCCATCCTTGCTGCTGTTCGACACAGGGATGTCATCTTGAGTGTGTCCTGGGCCTCACAGGGAAGGGAGTAGGGATTTCCCATGCACGCTGCCTGTGAACCTCAGGCTGTGGCATTCAGCATTGGTGGTTCTGGCCAGTCTCACCGATTATGCATTGTAATGACCCTAGAGAGCACTGGCTGACTTGGGATTGTACAGACAGCCTGCAGTCCGAGATGGTATACCAAGTGGGGCACGTTTTAGGACAGTGGCATAAAGAGATTATGCAGATAAATGAAAAGATAGAGAAGTTCTGCTGCGCATAGGTCAATGGTAAGTGCCCAAAAAACAGTAAAACATAATGGCTATGGAGCAGAGCTCAGAGGTGAACTGTGGGAACAGTCTAGAAAAAAGGGCAATTTAAAGAGTCATTGGAAGACGTGTTTATGGCCAAATAAGTGCATTCGTGATTTCCCAAAGATAAGGAAGAGATCCTCACAAGCCTGAAGAGGAAAACTAGCCTAATAATGTGAGATTCTGATGTCGTGGCCTTATATTCCTGGTCCTCAGACACTTGTTTAAAACTCTATTGCCTCCCCTTGTGCCAAGGTGTTTATTTAAACTCATTCTATAAAGTGTCTTTAGACAGGTCACGAGGCAAACGTGATTTCTAGCAAGGCGTAGCCTTGCCTTTACCTGTGTATTTCCTGGTTCTGGGCTCAGCTGTACCTGTCCTTTTATTGTTTTCCTTGCTTTAAATGTGTGTTTCTTTGGCTTGAGTCACTCACTACTAAGAGAGATTGCGCAGACCTTCCCCCACAGACCTGACTTGAGTTTCACAATGAGTTGCTTTTCTCTAAGGCCGGCAGTAGTTTCCTGGCAAGGGACTGCTCTGCTCCCTGTGAAGGAAGAGCAGCATCCCAATGGTGTATGGGTACGTCATGTTGCAAGTTAATGCCTGTATATTCAGAGACCTTTTGGGGCCGCATCTTTTTTCCTAACCCAAGAAAACTGAAGCCAGGAACTGACAGGAATCTACGTCAGGTGACACACTCAGTGATTAGCAGTGTATGGCCTCGCTCTGTCCTCCCTCCTCCCAAGTGAAAACACTGCACCTAAATAGGGTCATTCTGTTATGACACTGTCAGAGTCAGTTTGCAACAGGGTGAACAGAACACTAGTGAAATAGTAACACTTCTTGCTAATCTTTATATTGGCCCAAATTTAATTTTCAGTCTTTGGTACCAGCTTCTGAATTTTAATCTTTTGTATTTCTCACTAGATGTACTGTTAGCAACCTTAAAACACCAGCATAGAGTATTTTAGCTGCCAGCCTCTATAATGGAGGCCTTTAGACCTTTCATTATGTTTTGCTGTTGCTGGACCAATTAATGTCCTTGATGCTCTGGCTTCTAAATAGATATGACAAGTATAAGGACAGTGGGTCTGGGTGGTGATTTGGAGGGGGGGACTAAGACAAGAGATTGGGTGATGGCGACTTTTTATCTTTTCTAAAATTTTGAACTACAGTTTATGAGTCTACCTTTGCCAAAGTCTGGCTGGGTATTTTCATAATATCAGATTATTCCAGTGTGTTGGAGAAGACTTACTTTCTTGTCCTGAAGTTATTTTTAAATTATTATTTGAATAAGCTAATGTAAAAAATACCAATTTAATGCTACATGAAAATAGTGACAGAAGAGCTGGAATTTTCTACCGTAAGGCACACATAGGGGACAAAGACATTGATCTTGTCCATGGGTGCAGGGGGCAGTCCAGTTTGATGGGTAGGTTCTCAGTTTGACTTGCTAATTTGCTTTACTCTGTCATTTCCAGGACGCCCCTGATGGCTCCAGGCTTCCCAAGGCAGAAGCAGAGCAGGAGATGGAGCAGCTGAAGATGCAGGTGACCCGCCTGCAAGCTGAGAAGGCCGACCTGCTGGGCATTGTGTCTGAACTGCAGCTCAAGCTGAACTCCAGTGGCCCCACGGAAGACTCCTTTGTTGAAATTAGGATGGCTGTAAGATTTTTGTTTTTATTTTAACTACAAAGCTTCACCTGGGCACATGAAACAAATATCATTTTTTTCTAGTCAACACAGGGAAACCATTATGAGGACATTTCAGTGTAGTATAAATTGGCTCTTATTTTTTAAGTATCACATCATGTTCGTAAGTGTTCTCATGAAGAAATGGGAAAATAGGCTCGGCGCCTGTGGCTCAAGTGGCTAAGGTGCCAGCCACATACACCTAAGGTGGTGGGTTCAAATCCAGCCCGGGCCCACCAAAACAACAATGATGGCTACAACCAAAAAATAGCCAGGTGTTGTGGCGGGCGCCTGTGGTCCCAGCTACTTGGGAGATAGAGGCAGGAGACTCACTTGAGCCCAGGAGTTGGAGGTTGCTGTGAGCTGTGATGCCATAGCACTCTACCCAGGGGGATAGCTTGAGGCTCTGTCTCAAAAAAAAAAAAAAAAAAAGAAATGGGAAAATATTAATTACCTTTTATGACAAGGGGAATCATTTTTTTTTCTTTCCAATATTTAAATAGGACATTTTTGCAACTGACCTAAAAATCAAAGAAAACATAAACATGAACTTTCTGTCATTTTTCAGACCAGGTCTCAAAAGGTACATTTGGAAGTTCACTTAGGTGAGCAGAATTGTGGTCAAAAGCAATAAACAAATGGCTTTTGAACACTTTTTAATGACAGAATACTCTTTTCAAACAAAGTATGTTGAGGAACCATGGCATATTACTAATGGAAGAGGAGAAAAGAGAGCAGAGCAGCCCTGGGTGTGGGCTGGGAGAGTTTGGCTTTTTCCTCCTGACAGCAGCGCTCAGAAACCCCAGAGAGCCGAGGTTGAAGCCAGCACTGTCAAACTCAGGTTTCCCTGCAGCCCACAACCATGGGAGCTAAGTGGGTGGGGGGAGGCAGGGGGGTGTCACACCTGTCACAGCTGTTATTAACTGTATCAAGAAGAGCAAAGACACACCATCTAGGGGCCTCTCTATCATTGCTGCTACCAAAGATCCGGAGGTGGGGAGAAAAACACACCAGAATAAAGTCTTTTGTGAGATTAGTCAGAGTTTTCTGATACAGGAAAACACGTTAATTGTGTCCTTGAATGAGAAGAATGTTCTTTGTAGATAAATAAGTCAGGAGGAGTAAGGAGCAACTGGCAAAAAAACCAAACTGGCTGTATCTGAACCCTTATTGGCAAGTGCCTTTCTCACTGTTGGATTCATTTGCTGCACCAAAGAGTAACTGAGTTGGAAAATGCCATCATACTCCCTTACGCATTTTAGATGTGTTCATAGCACTGAAATCAGGAGGATTAAAATACCAATTGAAACGCATATTTTGTCAGAGTTCCCTTTCTGCAAGTGACTGAAGATAACCCAAACAGAAGTCTAATCAAAGAACTTTGGCCTGCAAATACCTGATAAAATTCAGGAAACCCAAACAGCATATCAGGAGTTTCCAAATGAGGCTGCTGCTGTCAGGATGTGTGGTTAGCATGAGATTCTCCCTCACAGATGAGTGACCATTATTTCTAGTATAAGCAAATTTGCTTGTTTTGCTTTGGTGAACTGGAAAACACTGCCCAAGATTTAGGGAGAGTGTATCAAAAATTATCTAGACTCTCCAATGGCCCTTAGCAGGAAAAAAAAATCTAGAATCATCTCTGTGCATTTTTGAAGATTTTTCCGGTGAGCTTACTGGAATATAAATGCCTTTCAAATCCTGTGTTAGCTTTCGTCTTCTTGGTCCCTAATTGACCTGTGGTGCATACAGATTTCTCATGGGAGCTGCCTTTGCAAAGACAGTGCTTTTGAGCCTTGTCTATAGAAAGCTGCTTCTTTTTTAACTTGGCCTCAGCAAGTTCTAGCATCTTACATTTTGAAGGACTGTACAAGGAAGGTATATGGAGCTGTCACTAACTCTGCATGGCTTTGATCTTGAGAAAGAGGGAACTGCCAAGGAGAGGGACGAGGAGATAAGTTTTCATGTTCATGGAGTCAGGTTGAATGTTAGAGAGAGGAGACTGACCTTCATGCCTTGGCCTAGATATTTATACTCATGTCAGGGTGTGCAGGGTGAGGGAAAGCTACATTCCCATCCCATGTTAGTAACCCAATTTAAACATTTCACATTTAAAGGCAGGGTAGACTCCTTGGTTTGCATGTCATCAATATCCTTTTTTTTATTAAATCATAGCTGTTTACATTAATGCAATCACCAGGTACAGTGTGGTGTTTTCATATACAATTTGAAATACTCTCATCTAACTAGTTAATGGAGCCTTCGTGTCATTTTCTTAGTTATTGTGTTAAGACATTCATACTCTGCTTTTAGAAAGATTCGCTTGTACCCTTGTAAGATAAACCATAGAGGTGACCCCACCAGTCATCAAAATCCTTAATCTTTTGTCTTTTTTTTTTTAACATAGAACCTATCTTGCAGACTTATTGTGTTAAATCCCTTTCATTTCTGCTTTACAGGAAGGAGAAGCAGATGGATCGGTAAAAGAAATCAAGGCTAGTTCTGGGCCCACAAGAACAGATTCCACCGTCACGTACGTGAGGACGACAAAGGCTGGCAGGCAGGCAGGCAGACTGGGCAGTCTTGTCACTTTGAGCTCTTTCTGGGGGTTAAATGCTAAAAAAGCAATTTATTGATTTATACCAGGACCTTTCAAGAATATTCAGTTTGAAAGTATGTAATGTTGCAGCCAAAACTGGCAGAGATGAATAGTGTTTGGTGCCCAGTTGACTAACCAGCACTGACCATAGCAGTGTCTCACCTCTAGCAGAAGACAGGGGAAAACTAAGTGGTTCTCCGTCAAATCAGCTGTTTGTTCTTCCTCAGAAGAGTTGTGCTTGCTCACTGATTGCCCAGTGTGTGTCACCTGGCAGGCTGCCCAGCTCCCATCAGTGAGATGCTTCTGTTTTCTCTCCCCTTTTCCTTCCCAGTTACCAGCCAGGGGGGCCAGTGCTGGATCACCTTTTGTAACATGGCCAATACTCTCAGTCTCTGTGGGTGGTGCATGAAAGTGCCCAGGTATATTATCTGTGGAGGCTCCAGTTTACCTGTCCCAGGTGGATGTTAGGGAACAGACATCTGAAATAGTGGGAGGGCCTCTGCGAGGGCCTGGAGTGCTTGGGTCTTGCAGGTAGCGCTCACCCCAGGAGGCTGCTGGCTAGTCCTCTGTCAGCTGTACTGCCCTGCTAGTCTACGACGGTTATCTGGGGGATCTCTCAGGGATCTCTTCCCTATAGACTTTTAAAACCTTTTCTCTGTATCATGATGAATGTATATAGAGAGTGATTTATAAAATGTAGGGAAAAAATTGTTTCATTTATGTTCCTAAGCTCTTATATAAGGGAGAAAATAAGTATTAGATAATGTGTTCTGTCATCAAACCAGGCAGTTGGCATAAGTGAAAGTAATTCCCTTTTTTTAGTTAAAAATTCCAACTTTTCTCTAAATTGCTTTTTTTTAATATCAAAAGACTTTCCTGGAAGTAACAGGAAGGAGAAAGTGCTGTCTGAAGTTTTTAAGCCACTTCCTCCTCATTCATATTCATATGCAAAGACTACTTCCCCCTTGAAGCCACACTGCTATTTTTTTTTGCTTTGTTTTGGTTTTTTTGGGGACTAAGCCTCAAGCTGTCCCCCTGGGTAGAGTACCGTGGCATCACAGCTCACAGCAACCTCCAACTCCTGGGCTCAAGCGAGTCTCCCACCTCAGCCTCCCAAGCAGCTGGGACCACAGGCACCCGCCACAGCTCCCAACTATTTTTTGGTTGCAGCCATCATTATTGTTTGGCAGGCCCGGGCTGGATTCGAACCTGCTACTTTAGGTGTATGTGGCTGGCGCCTTAGCCACTTGAGCCACAGGTGCCGAGCCCACACTGCTATTTTTAAAATAATAACAAGTCTATATATACCCTGTTTGCGAGTATTGTAAGGAGTCTGGAGTGATTTCTAGGTTTGGAATTCAATCTTTAGAGTCCTGGTGACCAGCCTACTGGGTACTTATTAGATATGAGAACTTGAGTAGGTGACTGACAGAGTCACTACCATTATCATCATCATAGCCCTCCTTGATGTCACTACTAGGAGTGATGGCTGTGGTTTTGTTTGTCTCTGACATGTCTCTTGATTTAATCATATTTTGGTATTGAGAGAAAAATTTGACACACCAACAGTGCCTTCATTACTCTGCTCTAATTAGTCAAAATCAGAAATGAGAAAAGTTTTCTTCTCTTGACTTGAGACTGCTGGTTTCTGTGAAGCTGGGAAAGGCCAGTGGTCTGGACACGTGTGCCTGCATATGTTTACTGTCCTGGTGAGACTAGATATCGGGAAGCCTAGCACCAGCACCAGGGCTGCCGTGGTGAGCGATTCCTGTGGGTCTGGTTTGTGTGGTGACCGCTTGGAGGAAGTAAGTCCTTGCCGTGGAAGGCCAGCCTTTCTACAGCCTCACTGTGACTTGCCCTGTAGGGCACGAGGGACCTGGGACCCCAGTCAGTGGATGAGAATTAATTGGAGAATGTTCTAAAAAGGAGTTCCTTTTAGCTGGCTTTAGTTATATTGGGTACTCTATTTTAAGGCTTTGATATTTTTATTTTCTGATAGAAAAAACCTTTTAACCTTTATGAACATGGCATTGTGTTGATGTAGGAGCAGATCTGAAGAAGGAGCCAAGAATTACTTGGAATCTGAGGAATTAACTGTGAGCCAGCTCCTGCTTTGCCTACGGGAAGGAAACCAGAAGGTGGAGAGACTCGAACTTGCACTCAAGGAAGCCCAAAAAAGGTACAAAATGGGTTAACTTGAATATGCATTTTTTGAGTTTTTGTTAACAGCTTTACTGAAATATGATTAAGGCCTCATACAAGTCACCCATTTAAAATGTACCTTTCAGTCATCTTTAGAATATTCACAGGGCTGTACAACCATTATTACTGCAATATAATTTTAGAACATGGTTCCCTCAAATAAAGAAACCCAGGCTTGGCTCCTGTGACTCAATCTGCTAAGGTGCCAGCCACGTACACCTAAGGTGGTGGGTTCGAATCCCAAGCCTGGGCCCGCCAAACAACAGTGATGGCTGCAACCAAAAAATGGCTGGGCGTTGTGGCGGGCGCCTATGGTCCCAGCTACTTGGGAGGCGGAGGCAGGAGACTCGCTTGAGCCCAGGAGTTGGAAGTTGCTATGAGCTGTGATGCCATGGCACTCTACCCAGGGGGATAGCTTGAGGCTCTGTCTC
>CAUYQV010126347.1:0-88125 GCA_963574575.1 Galagoides demidoff | reverse complement strand
GGCCCGGGCCTGCTAAACAAGGACAATTCCAGCCAAAAAATAGCCGGGCATTGTGGTGAGCACCTGTAGTCCCACCTGCTCCAGAGTTTGAGGCAAGAGAATCGCTTAAGCCCAAAAGTTTGAGGTTGCTTTGAGCTGTGATGCTATGGCCCACTACTGAGGGTGACATAATGAGACTCTGTCAAAAAAAAGGAAGGAAGGAAGGAAGGAAGGAAGGAAGGAAGGAAGGAAGGAAGGCAGGAAGGAAATAAAGAAAGAAAAAGAAAGAAAGAAAGGAAGGAAGGAAGGAAGAAACGAGGGAGGGAGGGAAGGAAGGAATATTCATCTCCCTAATGGGAGCTGGTGATGATTTCAAGTGTATTTGCATATGTCCAAATTTATCAAATTATATACATTAAAGTATGTTCAGTTTATTATATTCCAATTATCCTTCAATAAAACTGTTTAAAATAAGTGCACACATACCTAAAATCTTGCACATACAGGTGAAAAAAATGATGAATTCATAGTCATAATCATTCCTACCATTCTCATTTCTCCTCTAAGAACCTCTATGATTTCTATGCAATGGGGGTTGGCTGCTTTCATCCTCCAGGAGCTGATTCCTTTACAGGAAGCAGAACTTGCAAGTCTGGTTGTATACTTCATGAATGGTCAGACTCCATGGAATGGAGCTGAAGTCTATGCTCACAGTCTGGGATTAATAGGAACTCAATGAAAATGCTGTAAAGCAGTGATTTTCCACAGGTGTGCCACGGCACACTGGTGTGCTGTGAGAGCATCTGAGGTGTGCTGCAAAAATTTTTAAACATCATTGATAAAATTATTTTCAAAAGAAGTGCAAGGCACAGTAAATATTTTGTTTTACTCTTGTTTTTGATCAACATAATTTAAGTGTGCCGTGGAAGTTTAACTATAGGTTCAAATGTACCAGGGAATTTTTAAAAGGTTGAAAAACACTTCTGTAAACACTGAAGAAGTGAGAGAAAGAGAGAAATTAAGAAACTCTCCATCAGTTACAAGGGCATATCCTGACCTGTGATAATCACGAGAGGAAACTCACACATTCCACTGACGGTGGAAGGTGAAAGGCCAGGACGTGTGCAGAGGTTCCTACCCACGTTGCTCCCAGCTGCATTTCAGTGACTCCTCCATTAATCTCTTAGGGCCACATTAGCTCCAATTTCCTTATCTCCACATTTCCAAATTCTATTAAATTATAAATGTCACCTGCAGGGTTGATTAATTCTGATTTAGCAGGTCTAGAGTAGAGTCAGGGAATCTTTACAGTATCTTTATGGGTGATATTTATACACAGATCAATTTTAAGAAAGGCTCTTCCTTTGCTACTCAAAATATGGTCCGGGGACCAGCAAAATTAGCATCACCCTGGATCTAGTTACAAATTCAGAATTTTAAACTTCAACCTAGACCAACTGAATCAGAATCTATATTTTGTCAAGATCCTTAGGTGATTTTTGTGCACATCAAATTTTAAGAAGCACTGGCCCAGGGCCATTTTTTCCCCTAGCTCTTTAGGAGTAGATTCATGTGGGTCCTCATGGCATGCAACAACAAGCCAGAGGGGCTTTTTAAGCAAGGATAACAGTACTTCTTGAATTATAAAATTTTGATTTAATACATCCAGGATGACGCCTGAGATCTACATTTTAACTAAGTTCCTAGGTGACACTGATACTGGCCTGAGGACCATATTTTGATGTGTAAAGCTACAGAGCTCTTTCAAATGAGATAATTCTGAGGATCCTGTTACTGGTAAAGCAGGTACAATAATCTACCCCTGGCCTTGGGGATCCCTGTATACAGCAAATAAAGATATAGCCAAGTCTAAGGGCATGAACATGATAGAAGCCCATTTGGCCTGGGCCACTCAGGTAACATTGCAGCAGCTAAACCTCTACCAGGAGGACTGGATTTAGGACTCTATCAAAGACACTTTCATTCCCATAGGTGAGGCCAGTCTCCATGGTACAAGGATTTATGCAGAAACAGGACTCCATGAGTCTAGTGACCCTAAAAGGGCAGATTTGCAAGTTGGGACAAGGCCAAGTTGGTTGAAGAGAAGCTGGAATGTTTCACATTCACCAGGCCAGCAGAGCACGTAGGCTGCCTACCAAGAGCCCTGGAAAGAGGTTCTCTAGGCACCATGGGCACTAAGGATCCTGCCCTTCTGGTAGGACCACTTCCCATTTAAAACTTGAAAGATACACAATGATGTTCATGTAACCTTGTCTATAATAATAAAAAAAAAAAATAGAAATAGCTTAAGTGGGTATTTATACTACGTATAGGAGCATTTAAGCTATGCTTAATGCTATGCATGCTATGGTAGGATGCAAGATTAAGAAAACATAAAAATCATGATACTGAGATACATAGATTGATGGAACATATTTACATACATCAACCCAAATAAAATCAGATTACAAAAAAAAGTTAGAATGATAACAATTCTGTAAATATTTGAGTGACAATGCATAAAAAAAAAAATACCCAGAAAAATACACACCAAAAGATTAGCAATCTAAATCGTGGGACTGTGGATGGTATTTTTATTATTGTCCCCAAGTTATCGTATCTTTTCCAAACGCCTTACAATAAATGTTTAGAGTAGATAGGAGAATAGATAAGGAGCATTTGGGAGGTGACCGTCCCTTTGATTTGGTAATAAGGACGCTTGAGTCAACAGCCCTTCTGGAGGCTTGTCTAACAATGAGAATTTTCTTTTTTTTTTTTTAATGTTGAAATCAATTCATTTTATTGCACAAAATTTGAGAAGTGCACGAAAGTTTGAAATGGAAGTAAAAATTACCCATGATCCCCTCTCCCAGAGACAACAACTAATTGTTAGCATTTTAATGCAACTTTTGATAGCTGTATATTTGTGTGTGTTTGCATGAGTATATAATTCATTTTTTTCCTCGTAATTTCTTTATTGTGGTAAAATACACATAAAACAAAATTTATTGTCTTAGCAATTTGTAAGTGTACAGCTCAGTGGTTTTAAGTTCACTAATATTATACAGTCATCACCTTGACAATGAGAATTTTCTTTGCCTTCAGTAAACAAAGAATTCTCTCTTTGCCTATAGAAATTCTCAGTAGCATTGTTAAGCCACGGGGCATTGAAATGTCTGTGATTGCTTTATATTAAAAAGAACTTAAAAATATTGTGGTCTTGTGGGTCAAGTTAAATAATGACAATTTTTTGTTCTGCATTTCCAAATGCTCATCAGTTCCAGAATGGAGAGAACAGAGCATGTAGAGAGGTAATGCAGGCCATGTACTTTCTCCAGCTCTGATTCTGCTGACTCAGGGTTTAAACAAAGCTAAATAACACCCGAGGCTGGCTCCTTCACTTTCCAGTCCCCTGACTGTGCCCTCCCCCAACCCCACAAAGGAGTACTGCTAAGAATGAGTCTTAGGCAAAAACATTTGTTGGAACATAAATGGCTCTAGGCAAATGGTCTCTCCAGCATTCCATTATATTCTGGAGGCCATTTTGTGGCTGAACTGCTTGAACTTGGAAATAGCTACACCCTGAGAATACTGAATAGGGCATATTAGACCAGTTCTCTGCTCTAGACCTCAAAGAGAAGCTTACTTTTGCCTTCCTTGGAATTCTTTTCCTTGGCAAACACCTTTCCTTATGATCAGTGGCTTAAGCAGGTAGACCAGAAATACATTATGGCATTAGAAAGGTTGAGAACCACTGAGGTAGACCAAGGGATAAGGAAGAAGGTATGCACTCAGGTGTGCCTACTCTAGGCAGAAGAGCTCTTCCATACACTCTAGTGTAACTGACTTGAGGAGTGGGGCAAATATTCATTTATGTGCACCTGTCCTCATCTTTATATGTTGTATGACAAATATCACAGATTTACAATTAATTTTATGTGTGTCTTTTAAATTGTGTAGGAAATAAACAGTGATATCACAAATCAAAATGTAACATGTCCCATTTCCACCCGAGGGCATGTACCACAATTTAATTCTGACACTAACTGCCCAGAGCAGACCCTACAGATGAAGAGCTAAGTCCTCTGCAAAACTGCCATTATCTCAGATGTCAGTCACAAGCCTCAGGGGCTGCCCACAGTTCTGATTGACCAGCTATAAAAGCAGGGCTTGGCATGATGCTTCTAAAAGATATATTCTAGATAATTGGCTAGAAGTGTCAGGGTTCAGGCAATTGTCTGCATTCTTGGTTGAAGAATGGCCAGATGCACCAAACCAAAGCAAGTAAGAAAGTTTATTGAGAAAGAGAAAGGTTTATAGAGCAAGAGCAAGAAATAGTATTACAGAGGATGATACATTTGCCACAGACAACCAATGGGCACTCTTGCTAGGGCCAAAAAGGCTCTGGCAATGGTATGGAGTCCTGTTACTTTTTGGTTTGGGCCCTCATCATGGTTCAGATGTCACCATGGAACCACTTTCACAGACAGTTACACTGTCCTCCTATGAAATCTGACAATTTAGTTCATAACTTGCCACTGTGTACTTACATTGATAGCACTTTTCAAACAACTCAGTAAGGTTCCATAACCTTGGTATATCAGGGTCTCACAGCTGTGTTTGTGTTGATGTATGGCAGTGTCTTGCTGAATGGCATTCATAATTGTTTGTTGCATATTTTTGTATGCCATATGACAACAGCTCTGATGGCCATTCCAGAAAAAGAGTTCCAAAATTGCTTTGAAGGGTGGACTAGGCACTGGTGTTGATACATAGCTTCCCAAAGGAAAGTACTTTGAAAGTGATCATAGGGATATTCAGCAATGAGGTATATGACACTTTTTCTAGGATGAGTTCTTGAACTTAATAGTCAGACTTAATGGTAGACCACATAGCTCAGCTTTGAATCTCAGCTCCAAATGCCATACAAGAAATAATAATGCAAACACAGGATGTTAACCGACCAAAATCACTTATAACTACATTGAGAAGATGGATGATAGGCTATGTACGTGTATGTGGTGGAAGGGAGGGCTAGCTTCTCATCCTCTATAATGGAAAGTCAATAGACAATGCCTGACATTTATGAAACAAAAATAAAGACATTATTTAGAGATACCACACATAGCAAAAAAACAAAAGAATAAGCTAAAAAAAAAAAAAAAAAAGGAGGTAGAATTAGCTGTTTCTGATAAAGGGAATTTGGGGAGAATGAAGACTTTATACACTATATAAGTGTAATTTTAATTTTTTTAAGGAAAAGATGGTGGGGAATACTTTAAAGTATTCAGAGCAATTAGGTGAAAACTTTTGAAATATTTTAAAAATATTTTTAATCCATTGTTTAAATATTTTTAAAATTTTATTTTAATCCATCTATATTTTATTTATATTCCAAAACAAACACAAAATTACATTTTGAAGTATTAGAGTTTAAAATACGGTGACCAGACATCCCACTTTTGGCAGGACAGTCCCAATTTTTAACAATTTGTCCTGCAACCCGCTGCATTTTTAAAAAGTCCTGATTTTTGGAAAGAATGCATGACAAGCTCAGGAACAGGGGGAGAATGGGAAGGGAATATATGGTTTTCCACTGCTGAAAAGGTTAATGTAACTGCATTTGGGAATGAAGAGGTTAACGTAACTTCATTTGGAAATGAAAAGGCTAATGTAAACTCCCTACTCCCCTCCTGGGCAAGGTATCAGAAGGAGACTGGCTCCCTTCCTTGCTTCTAGGCAATGACAATTAGCTCAAAAGAAGACAAACTGTCTGGAACAAACAAGTAGCCCCCCCCCAGAATAAGGTAACCAGATGTCCTGCTTTTGGTGGGACAGTCCAGATATTTAACAATTTGTCCTGCATCCTGTGGCATTTTAAAAAAGCCCCAATTTTTGGAAAGAATGCACGACAAGCTAGGGAACACAGGAGAGTGGAAGGGAATATACAGTTTTCGGCTGCCATGTGGCTATTTCGCCAGGATATGAGTTTTATATTATTTTTGTTAATTTTATAATATTAAATTTTAATAATAGCAAATAATTGTTGAGAACCAATTATCGAAAACTGCTTATCAAAGTTTGCATTGTTGTCAGGCCCCGCCCCCCAGCCCTCCCCCCCTTTACCAATGTTAAAATCTGGTCACCTTAGTTTAAAAGTAACATGTCTGCCTTCAAAGTTGTAAGAATTACACATGGAATATTTGTAAACTGGTTGGTATTTTTAAATTTGAGCTATTTGACTTAAATAAATAGGAGATGAGTTTTTATGAGGTTAAATTACTCTTCCACTTGAAAGAATTTGCATATATTCTTCCCTTCTGGAAAGCATGCTAAATACTGCCCCCACTTTCCTAAATGTCTTGCTTTTTCATTCTTTAATAACAACAAAATAAATGTCTTTTTGGCTATATTGTAAATTTTAAGGGTGATTTTGAGGCAAACATTTGGTAATTAGACCACTGAGCAGGGCCAAGTAAGTATATAAACTCTGGAATGCTTGTATATTTCTTGCCTTTCTGCTATAAATTTATAAGCATCTTGAGGTCAAAAATCTATATACTCTCTCTCCTTTCTTCTCTTCCTCTTCCCCTTCTTCCTCTCTCTTTCTTTTATTTTCCTCCCAAATTTCAGATACCAGGAAAAATACTAGGTGCTCAATAAATGCACTTATTCTTCACAATGGTTGTTTACAACATGTGCTAAGTAAACTTTAGCAGGCCCCCACTAGATATGGTATCAACCAAGATTTAGATTTACCCAAGGAGCTATGCTCAGTTTCTTGGCTTTGGTATAATTCCTGCTGCTGTCTTGTAGTTTCCCTAGCAACTCAAATTAAGTTTGAGAATTTTTGTTCTAAACATTATTTGCACTAGTAAATGGAACCTGGGAGGCTAGGAAAAGGTACAAAGAGGTTTTTTTAGTACCAAGTTTTTTACAAAAATGGCAGGCTCTGCCATGGCACTTACTACTGACCACTCCTAAAACACTCCGGTAAGACTTCATTGGTAAAAGTCAGGATCGAGAGGGCAGATATGAATATAGATCATGAGATAAGCTTAGAGAAAGAATCTTTTCTCTGGTTCATAGCCAATTTGGGAACAATGGTCCTCTGAAAAACAAAATCCTTTATAGTCTTAAATAGAAAAAAAATGCTGTGTATGGGGGAGTTAATATATGAAAAAAGAGAAATATTTCCCCTCTATTGCAAAGACATCCTTGATGGAGAAAGATTAAAATGTGTTAACAGGATACAAAGGAAAGTATCATTTTACCAGAAAATTAAACCAAAGCTAAGGAAAGATACTGAAAACTGCACACTTCTCTTGGCTTCCTGGCTCTCACTGTCCACCACAAGGAAGCATATTGGTTCAACTGCAGAGACTGCTGTTTTTTCAGCCATGAACTCTTTAAAGGCATACATAGTCCATTCTCAGTTCCACCAAGGATTGGTTCCAGGGCTCTCCCTCAGCCCCTGCAGAGACTAGAATCCACACATGCTCAAGTCTCTTATATAAAATAGCATAGTATTTGCATATAACCTATACATGTCTGCCATATAATTTAAGTCCTTTCTAGATTACTTATTATACCTAATACAATATAAATAGTTGTGCTATATTTTTTAAATTTGTGTGTTTATTAAGGTGTTGTTATTTTTTTCCCAAAAGTTTCAATCTGCAGTTGGTTGAATCCAAGAGTACAGAACCTGTGACTATGGAGAGTGGACTGTATTATGCAGGTCTTCCTTTATATAATAAACACTGAGCTGTGTCAGGAATAGCTTTCAACTTTTTTTCTAAAAAAGCATAAAGTCATTTTTCATGACCACTTAGCATAATGCTAAATTGCAAATTTGTGAAGGTGAGTTGTGCAAAGGTAGCAGAATTTCTTCTAGGACTATAGCATTGGCCAGCCTGGCCAGGCCTGATGAAGAGTAAAAGCTTTGTTCACTTATTTCCCTTATCAGATCCCAAGCCCATGGATAGCAGGGTCTGTCCTTACTGGAAACATCACCCAACCCAATGATTTTTAACTGGTCTGCCATGGCACATTGGTATCAAGCACAGTATGCCATGAGAGGATCTTAGGTGTGCCTCAAAAATTATTTAAGATCATTAATTAACTTATTTTCAAAAGATGTTCAAAGCACAGTAGGTACATTCCTTTGTACACTTTTTTTGATCAACATAATTAAAGTATGTCACAGAAGTTTAACTATAGATTCAAGTGGACCATGAATTTAAAAAAGGTTGAAAAACCCTGACCTAACCCAATGGTTGGTGCTAAGTGATTGAGCAAAAACTATGGAAGAAATAAAAAAAAAAAATGAGGAGGACACAGGCTACTCTTTTAAATTTTCAGTGGTTAGAGGATTTTTCATGGAAGGTTTGGAATAGAGGAAAATCTATTTGGAATAGACTCTGTTTAGCCCTCGAAGTGGGAGGTTGATGAGGAAACCCATGTGCTCTAAATGTAGGTAGAAGAGATGCTTGTTCTGAGAAATAGAGACATTGAATTATATTCTAATCTCTAGGTTGCAAAAATACCTGGCAGCAGAGCTAGGACAATTCTCAGTTGAATTCTGCATCATGAAGAATGGAATGTTTTGAAAACAGAAAAGGTTTATTCTACCATGAATCTATCTTCTTTAATCAAAAACTTAATTTTTATGAGTACTTCATTCTGATATCCTGCGAAAATACATTACCTGCAGAATTCACTTCAGGGCATCTGAAATGAGAACACCTGAGCATTCAATCTGGGGTTTCTAAAATGAGATAACCTGTGGGTTAGGGCTTTTAAAACATCTAGATGATAAAGAAAGTCCTATAAAGTCAAGTTGAATTTTGACATGACTGATATTGACTTTATTGAGTTTTTTTGTTAAGACGTTCTTGAGGATGTCTCAAAAAGTTTGAACAGGTCATTAACCTGCCCTCCCATTTTCTTTGAAAGTAGGACATCATTTAATTCATCTAGGAACAGAATCAAATTCTTCACACATGAGTTTGGACAAACCGGGCTAAGAATCAGCCGTGTTTTACCAAGCATTGCTTTGTTCTGTGCCCATAGTCACCTGTAGTAATCTCAACGGGACATTGAAACAGAATCTGGAAAGAAATATAAGAAGTTGGACTCTTAGAAGGGAACATACAATCTGGCCCTTAGAGATTCTTTTGTTTAGTGAATCAAAGACTAACAAATGTTGTAACTATTTCTATTCTCAATTAAGCAAAATAGAATATCAACTTGATGTTTCTGGGGAAGTTCCTGCTAACGTACAGTGAGATTTCTATACTGCATTGTAGAATGCTCCCATCCTGCAATTTCTGGAAGAAATTTCTTCTAACATAATTTCTTTCTAGGTTTTTAAATAATTCAAGATTTTTAAATCTACAACAAGCAAATCCTAATAATACAATAACTATAGAACACACCACAAATTATAGAAAAATTCCCCTTGACATCCTGGGTAAGCTGCTTCAGCAGTTACCTAAAGAGTTCACCTTTGAATGAACTTTCATCCTTACCCTGTAGCTGATAACTCATTCAGATGGAAATTCAACTGAAAATGCTTTCGGTTCAATGGTAACTGCCAATAAAGAATTTTTAGGTGGAGATTTATATCAGCATAAATAAGTTTCATATCGGTTTTACTCAGCTTATGTTTCATAGAGAGTGTATTTCTTGATCGTAAAAATAAAAAATTAAAGTCCTTGATATTTTTATATCAGAAGCAATATTTTTCTGATACGTATATCTATATATATATTTATTCATTAGAGTAGCCAAAGGCCATTGTAGTCACAGCCATTATACAAAACCCAGAACTTTTCATGTTTATAAGTAAGATATCAATGAAACTACCACTTTTGGAGTTTTATGTTATGATTCCACTTTTTGTGTGAAAGAGATAATTTACCAATCACAAGGAAGAAGGCTTGAAGGTTATATTGGGATGTTAGAACAATGATTAGAAAGTATTACTAGGATCTGTAAAATTAGCATTGTTAAATGTTCATTCTACCTAAAGTGATTTGTAGATTCAATGCAATCTCCACCAAAATACAAACATCACATACCACAGAACTAGAAAAAATAATTCTATATTTCATATGGAATCAGAAAAGAGCCTTAAGAGCCAAAGCAATATTAAGCATAAAAAAAAAGAAAACTAAAGGTATCACCTTACCAGACTTGAAACTATAAGTCTTTCATAACCAAAACAACATGGGATTAACATAAAAATAGAGGCATAGACCAACAGAACAGAACAAAGAACCCAGATATAAAACCATCCACATACAGCCAACTGATCTTCGGCAAAGCAAACAACAACATAAACTGGAAAAGTAAGTCCTATTAAATAAATGGTGCTGGGAAAATTGGATAGGTACATGCAGAAGATTGAAGTAGGATCTATATCTCTCATGACTCACAAAAATTAATTCAAGATGGATAAAGCACTTAAATGTAAGGCATGAAACCATAAAGATTCTAGAAGAAAATGTAGGGAAAAACTCTACTAGGTATTGGTCTACACAAAGAATTTATGAAAAAGATCCCAAGGGCAATCACAGCAATAGCAAGAATAAATAAATGACACTTGATCAAATTAGAACTTCTGCATTGCTAAGGAAATAATCAACAGAGCAAATAGACAACGTACAGAATGAAAGAAAATACTCGCAAGTTATACATCTGATAATGAACTAATAACCAGAATCTACAAAGCACTCCAGCAAATCAAGAAAAAAACAAACAACCTCATTTAAAAAGTGGGCAAAGACATTAATTGAAGCTTTTCAAAAGAAGATACACAAATAACCAATAAACATATGAAAAAATGCTAAGTATGACTAATCATCTGGAAAATGCAAATTAAAACCACAGTGCGATCTCAACTCACCCTAGATAGAATGGCTTTTATTAGAACATTCAAAAATAATAGATTCTGGTGTGAATGCAGAAAAAAAGGAATAGTTATACATTGTTGGTAGGACTACAAGTCAGTACAACCTCCACAGAAAATGGTATGGAGATTCCTCAAAGAACTGAAAGTAGACATATCATTTGATCCAGCAATTCCACTATTAGGTATCTAGCCCAAGGAAAGAAAGTCATTTTATTGAAAAGACACCTGCAGTTAAATGTTTATTGCAGCACAATTCAAAATTGCAAAGATATGGAATTAACCCAAATGCCCATCAAATCATAAGTGGATTAACAAAATGTAGTATATGCATACCAAGGAATACTACTTAGCCATGAAAAGGATGAATTTATGCAATTTGAACAGAAATGGAGACTATTATCCTACGTGAATGGAAAAACAAATGCTACATGTACTCACTCTTAAATTGGAACTAACTGATGAACAAGTGCACAGAGGTAAGTAAAACTCAGTGGAAATAAGCAGAGGGAAGAGAAAGGAGGACATGGGTGAAACCCTACCTACTGAGCACAATAAACTCTATCTGGGTGATGGGCACACTTACAGCCCAACTTAAACATTGAAAAAGCAATCCGCATAACCAAAACCACTTGTACCCCCATGATATTTTGAAATAAAATAAAGTGAGAAAAGAAGAAAAGAAAATCTCACTAGGATCTGTAAATTCCTCCTTCACAGATTGACACAGGATCCACCCACTGTGCTGTGGAAGGCATATACATGTATGTGACTGTTCCTTCCTGGTTATGAGTAGATGGGAAAGCTGAGTAGGAGGAAAAAATATTTTGGAATAATCACATCTGTTCTCTCAAAAAAATGCATATCCCTAATGAATTGTTCCTAATCATATCCTAAATCCTTGTATTTTCTGTGAATCAGTGTCTATTAAACAAACATAAGGGGATAAATGATTATCATTCCTTCTTTAGGGACATCTGTTTCCAAAGGAATTTTGGCAGAGTTTACAAGTGATGTCAGACTGCAGGACAAAGATTACAGTCTGGCTAATTCCTGCCCTGGCATTCCTACCCCCAGGGAGCCTTGAGTGCCTAGTACAGGCATGAAAGCCAGAGTTTGAGATGTGACTCTATATTCTTCCTAGAAAACAAACTAAAGGTTGGAAGTAGGAAGTGCTCATAGCTAGAGTTTTACTGAGTCTTTTAAATATTTATATCCAACATTCCACAAAATGTCCGTTGGTAAAGGTAGTTAGGGAAATAAAATTGCAAAAAGAAACATTTCCAGTCATGATGCTCAGCTATTATGCTCTTGAGGTGTAAGGAGCCACCAGGTTCTTCATCGACCAACGCAGTCCACCAGATTCGTAGTATAAGTTATACCTCAGGCATCTACTTGGCAGGTTGGGATTTCATAGGATCCCGTAGTTACTTTCTGCTCATCAGCTTTCATTGGGTGTTCAGAAATTTAGTCAAGAAAGAATCTTCTTAGTGGCTTAGTTAGTTAGGGACTCCAACAACCTTTTTTGACTAAGACTCAGTATTATGAACTGTTATAATATGGAAAGAATGAGATGGCATTTAGATTTAGTTGTAATCTACAAAACAGTGGTTTAACGAAGTGAATCTCCTTCGAAGTTAAGGTTTGATAAACAAGAGAGACTTTGCTCTGAGCTAATTCAAAAGAGAGTTATATGACAGACCACTGAAATCAAGTAAAAATCAGTTTTATAGGTCGGGGGAATAAAAAAATAAAAAGGAACCCACTCTTGCCATTGCTGGGACCCACTAGAAGCAGTAATGACTCTTCCCCAGCGTTTATTTTTTCAGGTCAGAACTGGATGCGTTAAAAAAAAGGGGATGTGCCACAGAGACTTTTCACTGAATGGTGCATAATCATTTTATTGTATTTCAACTGTTGAATTTGTGGCCATGTGACAACATTCCAAAAAGTCAGATGATATATTGAAAAATAAGGTAGCACTTCACATGAGATATCCACATTGAAGTCTGGCTTACTTGATCCTAGGCAAATGACTTAACTTCTTATTGCCAACAAATTTCTCACGGAGAGTGCAGAGGTTTATTTTAAGTTATTTACAGATTTATTATGATAATCAAAAAAGCAATGCAGTGAAATATAAGTATAATCATTCAGTAGTTCATAACAATATAAGTGAAGAAATATAATCCACCATTCAAACATAAGGTCTTGTTATCACACACACCAGTTCCAGCAGTTTGTATCCTTATCTTAACAAATTGTTCAAGGAGCTTGCTATGATCAAGTCCCTTCACCTCTTTGAAGAAGGCAAGGGCATTGATTCATTTCAATGAATGACATTGTTCCTAAATTGATCACCATAGAAAACCAGGTCTGCACTACAGACACCAATTAACACTGCAGTGACCTTTGCCCATTCAGGGTTACCAGCATCACTTCATCCTCCTCCCCTGCCTGCCGGTTCTCATTCCTCAAGCCAGTGAGGGCAAAGGTTACATAATTGCTGCAGTTCCTCGACCACTTACGTTTTGTTTCCCATAAGCCAAAGGCCAATGTAACTGCCGACCAAGAAGCTGAAATAAACTCCGCAATTACACACTTGTCCCTGCCCACATTGCTGTGATTTGACAGAAACTACCCAACTAGAACCACAAAAGAAAATATATAAGAGCACAAAACTATCTGACCCAACGGTAAAGGAATGTTGTCCCCCTCCTCCAAGTACATACAAACGTGGAGCTGGTTATGAAGTAACTGTGCAGGAGGGCTCCCGGCGCTGGGGTTAAGGAGCCTTCTGCTCTGTCACTCTACCATCAACTCCCCAGGCCCACAGGTTCAGACAGGGAGCCAAAGGACACACGAGTGAAAACAATACAGGGATTTTTTTGGTTTGGGGTTTTTTTAACAGTGAGATATTGAAAGCTGGCTCCCATTCTGCGGCTGTGGGTCTTCCTTTAAACATAAACAGCAGCAAGAGCTGAGAATGACTGCCATATTTGAATGCCAAATAAACACAAAATGACAAGCACAGATTTTTGGCTTTATATAAAAGCTGGGTTTTTCAACAACCCCTTTTGTTGCCTCTAAAGACAATGGTCTCAGTGTTTGTAAGCCAGATCCCTGGGACTCTGAGCAGAGCCTCCCTTGCCGGACCCCAGTGGAGTTCAGTCCACAAGTAGAGCTAACGTCCCCTCAGGTTTGAAAGCAAGCCATTTTTCCCCTCCTGGCCATTGCTGTAGAAGTATTTGTTTATTGAAACTAAAGAGCAGTGCTATATGAAACTGGGAATTTGCAGACCAAGCTCCAGGGTGGTTTGATGAAGGGTGTGCTCAGTGGTTTTCATTTGGTTGGGAAACGGTAGCTTAATCATGAGATCTTCAATGGACTGATGTGAAGAGATTTGCAGATTTATCCACTTCATTCACTGTAACTTCAATTTTTTCTAAATCAGTGTTTCTAATTTCGGTTTTTTGATGCTAGCAGTAGCAATAATTGACTTCACTAGGTGGAACTTGTGGACTTTTTACTCTCCTTCTAGTCTAGCAGTTTAAACAAATCCAAAATCCTCTTGAATGGTTCCCTTGGGCATTCACATGTTTAGGTAACTCAGTACAGACATAAGAGCCACTCAAATAAGATGCCTGGTCATGAACATCATCCTATCCCCAGACACTGCCTTTCTGAAGGTCTGTATCACGGTTTCAAAGTTCTATTGTAGAAGCACTTCAACACGGAGTGAAATTGCTTTTTTTGTACTCTTTCCTAATAATCTCACAAATGCTTTTTCTCTGCCGATTTTGAACCTCAAAGAGGAGAACTGAAAATCCTACGCTAGAATTTTGAATTATAATTATTTATATGACATAACTAATTTTCTATTCTAATTAGTTAATAATTATACATTTCATTGTTACTTGATAATAAGTTTAATTATTTAATAATAAGTTAAATAGGTCATTAAGAGACATGATTTAAATATAAACACAGTGGCATCCATTTGCCAGGTTTTTATAGCCTTCAAATTTTTGACAAAAATAAACCATCCACTGTTCCTTAGCTTGCATTTCTATATTTGCCTACTATTCACATGTCGTATCATTGATGGTCATGAAGATTCTTAGCTTTCCTCATTGCGCCCATAGATAACACCACCCTGTGAATGCTGAGGCTAGTTTTTGAGATGTCTTCCAACCCCCATATTGCAGCGGAAGAGTTGACCCACCCAAACCCAGTGGCCCATACTGAGGAACTGGCTAAAATGGTCTTGTGACCCTCCGCTCAATAACTGACTCAGCAAAGAAGACAATGTCAACACCCCTTTGGTTTTTCCCTGAACCTAGCCAATTAGCAGACCTAATTGCCCTCTGCCCACCAAACTATCTTTAAAAATCTTTTCTCCCATATTCTCTGGGAGGCAGATTTGAGAATTCCCTCCCATATCTCCTTGCATGGAGCCTGCAATACTAAACTCTCTCTCTGCTGTGACCCCTGCTGTCTCAGTGTATCTGCTTCCCCTTGAACAGCAGCAATGAACCCAGTAAGTCTGTAACAGGTCCAGTTGCTCATTGCACGAAGACCCACTTACTGGATCAGGAAGGATTGCCAAGAACAAAGGACTTTTTTTAAATGACAGAAGTCTTGTTGGGAGAATGGGAGAAGTTGCCTCTAATCCATGTCTCTGGCTAAAGAGACCATGGGGCTTTTGAAGGAGCAGCCACGTTCCTTGGGGCAGGTCATGGTGTAACTAACAAAAGCCTACAACCACTGGGGTCAGGTCATGGGGAAAGTGAATCTCAGCATCAAGAAGTCTGCCTAGGGAACCTTAAATCCTTTGTCTTGCAGAAAACCCCCCATTTCTAGGTAACAACTCAAAAGGTCAAGTAGTTAGTCAAGGAAGAGGATCATAAAAAGAACAAATAGAGGTTACTGAAATTTGTTCATAGAGCTTGTTGTAATATTATTAAAGGATATGTATTCTCTGCCTATATAGTCTCTACTTGTAATGTGCAAACCCAAACTGAACTCTGGATCTGGTGGAATTAAAGCAAAGATGAGTTTCTATGTAAATCCAATTAACTATGAACCAAAAGTTTCATTAATAGCCAAATTCTCCTGCATATCTTTAAAAAGTACTCTATGCATTGTTCCCCACACAGCATTTTCTGAAAAAGGGAAAAAGAAAAAAGCAACCCCTACATGATAGCTATGAGCTAGGATTCCTCAGATTCAGTTGTGTCGAGAGCCCTAAGCAGGGGAAGTGACAGCATGTAGGTAAATTTCACATTGGATAAAACTCCAAGTTTCAAAAAAAAAAAATAGCGGAAGAGAATGAGAGGAAAAAAATACATCTTTGCTAGACTCATCATTGTTGATGCAGGCATAATACATCATTGAGCCTAGAAAATTCTATTAAGTGAGCAAAATTTCCCTTAGGCATGGCCTATAACTATAATACAGCAGAATGGCAACTCAGAATTCAAGCAGTGACAGCAATAATCTAAAGAATGATAGAACAGATGAGACCATCATTTTCATTTTTTATTAGAATTTTTTTTAAACACTTTCTTTCAGACTTGACCTAATTTTTGTTTGCTTTTATAAATACAAGCTTTGCCCTTGAATAGGAAAATGTAAAAGTATAAGCAAATAATAAGGATTATCTTGGTGAGAATAACAACCAAGGAATATCACTGAAGTATTATTTTGAAGTGAGAAATGTCATGGAACATGTGTGTCCCTTCCAGAACTTTTCTCAAAGACCTAATCTTTAAATCTAAGCTATTTGTGTTAATAATGATGACTCAAAAAGATAAAATCAGAACTCTATACAACTAACATCTTTATCACGATAAGTCACAGCAAAATCGAATTAACCTAACAGTAAATAGTTCCAAAAACCACAGGGGAGAGCTAGTTAGGTATCAGTGCAAACTTTCCACTATTTGCTACTGGTATTTAATTCTTGTGCCTACAGCAGTTTCTTGCTGTTGCTCTTTTTTTTTTTTTCCTTAGAAATTTTTTTCAGAAATATCTAAATCACCCACCTCCTTTTTGGCTTGTGAGCTTAACCTGTCAGACCCATCAGCTAAAGTCTGTCTTTGCTTTTCTCTGGGCTGCTCCTATCAAGTATCACTAGCAAGTGAATTTGGGGGACAAAGAACAGAGAAATTGATGGGAGGTCATGTGTTTTTTTCCTTTAGTTAAATAAAATAAAAGAAAACTTTCTCTCCTGGAAGCCTTATAGCATTAAGAGAATTAAGCTGCGTAAGACTGTGATGTGTTTTAATTGCATCCCCCTCCCCATACCATCCCCAGCAAAGCAGTAATTCTAATTTCAAAATCTCTTGTGCTCCCTCATCTAGTGCTTTGCGGTCTTTCTATTGTGAAGGCCTTTTCCACCCTTGTTTCCTAGGGTTTCTTCAACTGCAGGAGACATTCCTTTGATTATAATTTGGCTCTCAATTCAGCCACCAGCTAGATCCACACTCTGAAACTCAAGGCTTTGCTTTATAGCCAATCCCACTGCCCAGAGGAGGAATACAAAGGTGTCAGAGGAAACTGTGGTCCAGTTTGCAAAACAAGAATGCACTGTGGCATCTCATCTTGGAACTCTGAATTTCCCTATAGGTAACTAACTCTCTCTCTCTCTCTCTCTCTCTCTCTCTCTCACACACACACACACACACACACACACTGACAAAGACTAGAAACATTAAAAAGAATTAGGAACACTAGGGAATTACTTAAAGAAAGTCTTTAAAGGAAATACCATCCCATCAAAAAAGAAAAGAAAAGAAAAGAAAAAACATAGGTAACTATTAACTTTGGTCATTAAGCAGTGGCTTAAATCTTAATCCTTCTCTGCTTGAACTTGTGTCTTTCTTCTGAGCACTTGGCTTCATAGAGTTAACTTTTGTTCACGTCTTTAATCTTTGCCTTATTCTGACTTTTTCCTGGTTGGAAACCAAAGCTTTCCTGTACCCTCTCAGACTCCATCTGACCTTCCAGCTGCAACAAATCCCATTGTACTCCATGTTTCCATTTCTAGCCTCACAGAGACCCACTCACACCAAGACGGAGCTGCCTCAGTCTTCCCTACCCCTCAGCAAAGCAATGCATACTTGCCTATCAACATGACTCTTCTGATCACAAAGAGAAGACTTTGCCTTATAGAACAAAGAGAAGATGAGACTTTGAAACTTAAAGATTTATAATTATAGTCAAGGAGGAATGATCAGCATGTTTCTGTGAATAAGAGCTTTCTTTACAGTGACCAACAGGCAATGTGTTTGCTCTGTGCACCCACCCATCCTCTGTGTTCTTCAGAGCTCCCCAACTCACCAAATTTACTGTGAACAATCCACTGAGACATTCTCAAATTAAAAAGAAAATCTCCAATTTATTCCCTGGGGACAGGTTTGAGACAGCAACAGGTCCCCACAGTGTGCAAGACAGAGCTGCAAACTGCAGAAATAAACAGGGAAACAAGGAAAGTATTGAAAAAAGAAAGACAAGCCGCTTATGAAAGTTTGGGTATCATATCTTTCAATGACTAACAGTTACTTAAAAAGAAAATGTTGAGAAGAATACTAACCAAAATAGTACTAACAAAAGCCTGGTAACAATAAATTCTTGATCATCTTCCATGAATGAGATCATCAGCCCCTGGATAATAAAATCTGATACTTTTGTTAAAATGGGATTTTTAAAAAGAAATGGCTAATTATAATTTAATCTAGAATGACTCTAGCCTTACAAGGAGTTCTCTTCTTAGAGAACAACACATAAGTGTATTGTAATGTGAGGAGAACTTTGACCTGAAAGGGTATTTAGGCATTCTCCCAGACAAGCTGTTGATTTCCACATAAAATTGGCAAAAGAGAGAGCCATCTGGGATAAAATGTTATGCGCACTGCTAATGTCTCACTGTTAGAAGTGCATTGCAGTTTTGTATCATACACACACAAAACCCACTCTATTATCCTGCTAATAGAGGTTATTCCTCAACAACTTCTAAAATCAGTTTCACTGAGTTATTAGAAACCCAGGATGGATTTATTAATTTTACCTGTTTCAAAATCTAAAACACATTTTTAAATGAGCATTTGATTTAACCATCTACTTACTTATTGTCAGAATTTCCTATAAAATGCACTTTTTATTTCCAGAGTCCATGGTACCTATGCAATGGAGACCCATCAAAACATCTAACAAAGAGATAAGAGATCTGGGTTTTAGCTATAATTTTGTCATTAACTTACTATGACATATTACACAAGACATTTGATATCTCCAGATATATTACTTAAGATAACACTACTTATGTAACAAATGCCAAAATTTCACTGTCAATAGAAGATTGTTTCTTACTCATAGGACAGTTCAGTGCAGATATTTCTAGTCAGCAGAGAACTTTCCTCTACATAGTGATTCAGGGATTCAGACTCTTCCAGTTTTAAAACTCCTCTAATCAATAAGGATTTAGAGTTCTCTGTTTCTAGCTAGTGGAAAAGAGAAGATAGCACAGAGAAGTTCAACCCACTTCTTGCGAATCTGGCCTACAGATGACATATTTCACTTTAATTCATATTCCAGTGTAAAGAACTAGCCATATGGCCATGCCTTATTATAAACACAGGGGTGGAGAACTGAGAAATGTGGTCCAGTTAGGAAAGCACAAATTTTATGTGTACAATTATGAATGTTTCTGACACACTTAACCTCTATGTAGTCATCTGTGAAATGATAATAACAATACCTGCCACCCTACTGGAACATTGTGAAAAAACAAGTAATAAGGGTGGCGCCTGTGGCTCAAAGGAGAAGGGGGCGGTGTCTGGGTTCAAAGGAGTAGGGTGCCAGCCCCATATGCCGAGGTGGCAGGTTCAAACCTATCCCCAGCCAAAAACTGCAAACAAACAAACAAAACAAGTGATAACTGCTAATGTGTTTTATAAATGGTGTCAGAGAAGCATAGCCCCACTAGACAGATATATGCAAAAAAATATATACCACTATACTATGACACAATGCTTTCATATTACATCAGCCAGAAGATCTTGATTTCAGAGGTGTTAAAATTTGAAAAAAGAAATGGCTGATGGCAGCTGCCTAATTTTGAATTTTGAGTAGGTATATTCATCCTCCATCACTTGAAAAAACATAAAACCAACAAAGAAAAAAACAAAATCACACATAATTTACTTCTTTAGCAATATTATGAAAGACAATATCATGACAACATTCAAATTCCCTGTAAGTAATGAAAGAAACCCAATTTCAGCTGAGCTTCTGCTGCCCACCCACCAGTGCACGCCTGTGGGTGAAACGAATGGAGGAGAGGAGGCTTTAAAGACTCTGTGGTAATATCAAAGGGGTGCAAAGAATGGAGACATGGTACAGACAAAATTATCTCCAGAAAGAGAAAACCCAACAGTAAACACTAACCACAGAGGGGAAATTGGTAATTAACAGTAGCAGCTAGGGGAGGGGGATTGAGTATGACAGCACCAGAAGCAGCATTCTCTGCAAAGAATTGCTCAGGGGGAGTTAGTTATACAGAGAAGCAATGGAAGCCTTGAAAACATATAAGTGAAGGGAAAGATAATTAAATATCTTTACTAAATTAAAATAAAGAAATGACAGAGAAACAAAACACACCACCTCCTTGCCTTCCTGACCATCAATAACAACATCCATAAAAGCAACAACAACAACAACAAAAAGGGTAGAACTGTCAGCATAGAGAATTATCAAACTAGGAGCACAGACCACAAAATGAATAGGAATAGAAATAGCAGACCACATCCATACAAAACTACTATAAAAATTCAGAAAATATGAGTGAAGGCATTTTAGTTGATTAAAAACTCTCCCTCAAACATAAACCACAAAGCTGAAGAAATCATAATACAACACTCCCAAATGAGTTAACTATCTCTACACAAATATTTGTAAATATGAAAAAATCTTGAATCACTAACACAAAATATCAAGGACAGAAATAGAGGGGCTGGGGGAGAAGATATGAAATGAGCGTCTATTGAACTTGGGAAAAATTATATCAGAAATGAAGACTAAATCACAGGATACCCAAGATTAAATTCAAATGAAAATTCAAGAAAAATAAAGAAAACAACAAAAACCATAAAAATTAGACGAAGAAAGAAGTAAAAGTAAACTCTCAGTAGTAAAAACACAGAGAGATCCACACCCTGACATCTTTATTGAAAGACAAATACAAATAGAAAATTTTGAAACCAGCAAAAGAAAAATGACTTGTCCTCTACAAAGAATACAATTAGGTTAATACCTGCTTTTCGTCTGAAAAGATGGAGGCTTGAATAGGTACGATGAAATAGCTAAAGTGCTAAAAGAAACTGTCAACCAAGAATCTTCTATCTAGCAAACTAACTTCCAAAAATGAGGGTGATGTAAAACAGGAATAACTTCATAAAAAAATAAATAAATAAAAGGGAAAAATGAGGGTGAAGAATTTCCCAGATAAACAAAAACTAAGAGATTTCCCTACTAGAAAATCCACCTTACAAGAGAAATAAACTGGCATCATCTTTCTCAAAAACAACACACAAAAAAGTCCATGGTGGACCAATGGTTTTATTCCATTTTATGTTGCTATAACAGAATATCTGAGTCTAGGTAACTGATAAACAACAACAAAAGCTTATTTGTCTCAAGAGTTCTGGTGACTGGGAAGTTCAAAGCATTCTACCAACACCTGGTGAGGACATGCACACTGCATTATCCCATGGCAGAAGGTGGAAGGGCAAGAGAGAATGAGCATGAGAGAGCAAGACAGGGCCAAATTCACCTTTATAACAAGGTCACTATTGAGATAACCAACCCTATCTTATCATAATGACATCAATCTATTCAGGAAAGTACAGCCCTCGTGACCTAATCACCTTTTACTAGGTCCCACCTCTCAACAATATTGCATTGGGGATTAAGTTCCCAACACATGAACTTTGGGGGACATATTCAAATAACAGCATCAAAATTTTCAAAAAACTAAGAATGTGTAAATCTAGAATATTACATCTATCCCAGCTGTCCTTCAATAATCAACTCTATTGTATACAAATGAGATTGAGCGTGCAAGAACTTGGGGAATTATTTCCTAGGGTACTCATATGCCTTTCCTAAAGAATCTCCTGAAAAGTAAGTTTCATCCAAATAAGATATGATGGCAGAAAGTTTGGAAAAGGACAATAAATTCTGTGTAAGGCAGTAGAGAAGAAGGCACTAGAATTTATTGCTGGAGAGAATAAGGAAATAGTCTATTTTCTGTGGACAGGAATTTTTCAGTACTTACTAAAACTAAATATGCACTTAATCATTTATCTAGCAATTCCATATCAAGAAAATTACTCTGACAATAATTTTCAGGCACATGGAAACACATGTTCAGAAGAGGTTATTTATTACAGCAATATCTGTAATTGCAACAGTATCTGTCATTGCAAAATATTAGAAGCTATCAAAATATTGGAGCACAGGAGATTGGAAAAACTATGGTACATACACCCAACAAAGCATTGTGCAGCTATAAAAAAAGAATGAGGATGGTATTGATGAACTATATGGAGAATTTTTTAGGAGGTATTGCTAACTGAAAATAGCAAAGTACAAAACAATACATGTAGTATGTACCTTTTCTACAAGGAAAAAAGAAGGACAAAGAAAGCAAGAATTTTCCTGCTAATCTTTACAAAAAAGGTTCGGGAAAAATAAGCTAGAAAGTAGTGAAGTTGGTTACCTACACAGGATGGGGAACAGAGTGAACAGGACAGAAGGGACAGGAGAGGGAGAAGCAATTCTCCGAGGACAACTGTTTTGTGTAATTCTTACTTCAGAAAGTTATTAATGTTCTAATAGGATTAAACTGACAAAGCTGGGAAAGAGAAAAAAATGAAACTAAAATCAAACTGAAACAAAAGAACCCAACCGTAGTTCAAACGAGAACGTGGTCACACAAGAGAAAGAAAAACAGAGAATTAATCTAAGTCCTGTGTGAACACAGCATTTTGTTAAACACCTTCTGGCTCAGGCAGACCAAGAGAGACGCAGAAAAGCAAATAAACCCCAAAGTTTTAAAAAGGGATCTAGATTTGTTTAGTGATAGAGAGAAGCAATTCTGAAACTGCTCCAGATGTGTTACAGGGCTGAGCATATCCTGCACAAGAGGAGAAGAAATAACTCTATAAAGAATATTTTAGGGTCAGCTTGGTGCCTGTGGCTCAAGTGGCTAAGGTGCCAGCCACATACACCAAAGGTGACAGGTTCGAATCCAGCCCAGGCCCGCCAAAACAACAATGATGGCTGCAACCAAAAAATAGCCAGGCATTGTGGCGGGCTCCTGTGGTCCCAGCTACTTGGGAGACTGAGGCAGGAGACTTGCTTAAGCCCAGGAGTTGAAGGTTGCTATGAGCTGTGATGCCACAGCACTCTACCCAGGGGGATAGCTTGAGGCCCTGTCTCAAAAAAAAAAAAAAAAGAATATTTTGAGGTCAACAGATGAAATTGAAATACAGATATTAGTTTTGATTAACATACTGTATTAAAATTATATTTGCTGAAGTTGCTAACTGTAATTGGGTTTTATAAGAGAATATTCTTATTAAAAAGTGCATGCTAAAGTTTTTAGGAGTAGAGCACCAGATGTGTTCAACTTACTTTAAAATGGCTCAGAAATATCATATATATTATTTGTTTTGTGTGCATATGTGAGTGTGTGTTTGCTTGTGTCTATGTGTGTGTGAGGACAGAGAGAAAGTGCAGAGAGGGAGAAAGAGATAGATGATAGGTAGATGATAGAAAGATAGGTGATGGATAGATAGATAGATAGAGCAGGGAAGGTAAATAATAAAACAAACAAGACCAAATATTGACATTGGGTCAATCTGGGTAAAAAGTACAAAAGCGTCCTATATACTATTCTTATTCTTTCAACTTTTCCATAAATTTGAAATTATTTTCAAATAGAAAATAATGTTCAATGTTTAAAAAAATCTTAGAAATTATGAAATTGATGAATCAAGTTCTATCAGTCCTGTTTAAAACCCTTTAGCAGCTTTCCAGTGCTCTAGGAATAAATTCCAAGCTGCTCTCTCTCACACCTACAGAATGCTACTATCCCTCACTACCAACCCCACCCAATGGTGGCGGCTCTTCTCCCACAACCTGCCACAATCGTCTACCATCTGTTCTGAACTCTTTAAGGCTTCAAGGCTTTTCTCACTGGAGGAGTGTAGGGTGTTGTTTTTACCTACCCGGAATCCACTCTCAGGTAAAAAACCCTCCCCACTTTTCTTTTGTTTTGTTTGTTTTTGAGACGGAGTCTCACTGTGTCTCCCTTGGTAGAGTGTTGGGGTGCTCACAGCAACCTCAAACTCTTGGGCTGAAGCAATTCTCTTGCCTCAGCCTCTGAAGTAGCTGGGACTACAGGTGCCCTTCACAACACCCAGCTATTTTTTTTGTTGTTGTTGCAGTTGTCATTGCTTTTTAGGTGGCCTGGGCCGGTTCAAACCAGTCACCCTTGGTATATGTGGCCGGTGCCATAACCACTGTGCTATGCACGCTGCCCCTCCCCATTTTTGGCTCATGCAAGTGAAAGGGATCAGCCTTACCTAGGCCCTCAACCCCAGGCAGGGGCTGGGACCTATGAGCATGAGGAGGGTGTGCTTGACAATAAAGCCAAGACACACTGCCAGGTGCAGAGAAGGCCACATCCTGACCACATTCTTTCAGGCTTTGATTTCAGCCGTGTTGGAAATGAGATCCACCCCTGGACTTTCTGCTCATATAAGCCAGAAAGCGCTTTCTGCTCTTGACTGTGCTGCTCCCTCTGCCTACAACACCTTTCCCCTCTCTCTTCATAAAGCTAACTCTTTCCAGCCTTAGCTCTCAGTTTAAATGAAATTCTCTGAGATGCTTTCATAAGCATCCTACTGAAAGAACATCTCCTATTCAAATCCATTTTCCATTTCTTAGCCCCTTGATTTTGTTTGTTTTTTTTTTTTCTTTTTTTGCCTTGTTACACTTAACACAATTTGGACCACTTCATTTATTTTTATGTCTGCTTCTTTTTAAGTCATTTCCCCAACTTAAGTTAAAACAAAGATAATAAGGTGGTTTCAGGCTCCTTTGGCTCCCCAGGGCTTGGGATGTTGCCTGATCACACAATAGGCATTCACTATTTATTAAATAAACAAGCACATCTTGTTTCCTGGTTATATTAGGTCTTTGAATACTGAAGAATCCACGTTGTTTAGGAGAGGAAAAAATATGAGTTGGCACAGGATGTTTAGACCTCGAGACTATTTTACTACATTATATATTCACAAAGGAATATGTTTTATTGCAATTTTGTTTTTGTCAACCCCAAATATCCTGCATGATGTCTTAGACCTTGCATGTGTACAATAATGCAAATTTTTGCTCCCAATTATAATGCCAGTTGAGTCACCTAAGGAGGCAGGCAGTACCAAGCTGACAACAATATACCCAGTGCTGTCATTCTTCCTTTTAGAATTTACTGAGAGAATCCATCAGGTCACCTGAAGAAGGAAATTTTCCAGGCAGGTGGCTTAGAGCATTATAAATATTTATTTAATGAATCATAAGTCACTATAGCTAGGTAAATTTCTGAAAGGGAAGGATGAAGGGAGGGAAAGAAAATCTAAAATCCTTAACTATTGAGCGCAGATGAACTCAGCTGCCATCTCGTTAGCTGGAATGATAGCTGAGCTTCCTACATTTGAAGTTTCCAGATCCCATGAAAAAAATTCTAATGATCTATGAAAACTTTACATAGGCCTCTTCTTCTCCTCTTCTTCCCCTTATCCTCAATCCCCTCATAAGGCTGGCCACAGACATGGGTTTTAGTGGGAAGGTCAAGTGCCTTCATGCTGATCTTCAGACTTTAAGTAAGAACATAAGACACGAGCCCTTGACTGTCTTGGTCAAGACATGTAACCTCATCAGTATCTATTTCTTCATCGCTAAAGGAAGAAGTAATAAGAACACCCAGTCTATGTACCTCACTAACTGTTTCTACATATCTAATAATATTAGACACTAGTAAAAGTACTTTGCAAGTTGCACAAACATAAAAATTCAGTTGCTAAGCATAACCTGTTATTTTTATTATTACTGATACGAAACTGTGCTCGGATAGATTCAAAAGTTTCCTAACTACTCCTATTTGCCACAAAGATGAAATCTCTCTATATAATTTTTGTAGGCACCTTAGAGCTTTTAAAAAAATACTATATGATTCAACCTCCTTTGAGAAAAAAATACTTTCATTAAAAGAAATTTCACATTTTCATTAAATCTAAACAGAAATTCAGGCTCTCTAAAAAAAATTTTAATGTCTGCGTAACTCACTTTGTCTCTTAAAAAATGTTATCAGGAAGAGAATCATGAGAAAATAATACATGAGACATCTGGACAGCACAGTTCAGATTCTTCTTTTGAATAGTCCAGGGATTAGACGGTTTCTATGAAATCTCCAGTATTCAATCCTAGGATACAATCCAAATTATAGTTGTGGTTTGCTTCCCCAGCCTCCTGAGCAATCACAGCAGACCCAGGAAGAAAAGACTCTTAGGTGAGAAGGTGCTGACAGGAATGAGCCTCATGAGCATAGCCTGTCCCCTAGCCTCAGCAACAGGGGAAGAACCGGAATGTGGGGCAGATGGGCCCCCCCTTTCTCTCTCTCTCACAAGATATTACTTAGCCTTAAAAAAGAAGGAAATTCTTCCATTTCTGACAACATGGATGAACCTAAGGACATTGTACTAAGTGAAGTGAGCCAGACACAGAAAGACCAATACTGAATGACCTCAAATATGTTGAATCTAAAATAACTGAACTCAGAGAAGCAGAGAGTAGAACTGCCAGGAGCTGGGCCTGGGGGAAATGAGAAATGAGAGTCAACATTCCAGTTAGGCAAGATGAGTAAGCTCTGAGATCCAAAGGGTACAGCCTGGTGACTGGAGTTAAAATATTAATATTGTGTACTTGAAGTTTGCTAAGAGGGTAGATCCTAAGTGTCCTCACGATGCCAAAAAAAAAAAAAAAAGGCAGCTATGAGAGCTGATGACTATGTTACCAAGTTTGACTATGGCGATGACTTCACAATGTATAGGTCAATCAAAACATCAAGTCATGGACCTTAAATGTACACAGTTACTGTTTGTCAGTTATACCTCAGTAACACTGAAAGAAAGAAAAAGAAAGAATCCCATTTCCATCCATGGGGAGCCTATTCAGGGTATAGATTAAGAACTGGGCTTTAGAGTTGCTTATTGACTGTGTGACATTGTGAGTGGGCCATTTCCTGAATCTCTCTGTACCTCATCTGAAAAAAAAGGGAGTTATTGGAACATGGTCAAAGGGATGCTGGGAAGATTTAAAAAGGTAAAATGCATACAGAGTTAGCAGCATATCTGTTAGTAATGAGCTCAATAAACATCTGGTAGTCCTGATATTGCTAATCAGAGCAACACAATTCTGTTTTTTGTTTTTTTTTAACTTTTTATTAAATCATAACTGTATACATTTATGGGGTAAAATGTGATGACTTGATATGCAATGTGGAATACTTAAATCAAAATGCTTACTATAACCATTGCCTCACTTATTTATTTTTTGTGGTAAGACATTTACAATTTGCTCTTAGTTATTTTGAAATATACCCTTGCATTGTGCACATTAGGTGAAATCCTACCAAATGCCCTCAACTCTCCCTCTCCCCTCTTCTTGTCGGATTATATTTGTTTTTTGGTTTTTGCTTTTTGAGACAGAGTCTCACTATTGTTGCCCTGGGTAGAGTGCCATGGCATCACAGCTCACAGCAACCTCAAACTCTTGGGCTTAAGCAATTCTCTTGCCTTATCCTCCCAAGTAGCTGGGACTACAGGTGCCTGCCACAACGCCTGGCTATTTTTGGTTGCAGTTGTCATTGTTTAGCAGGTCCAGGCCAGGCTCGAACCCACCAGCCTCGGTGTATGTGGCTGGCGCCCCCTACTCACTGAGCTATGAGCTCCGAGTCTATATTAGTGTTTTATCATTCATATGAATGTATAAGTGATTTTATACTGGTTTTATAACAGTATTGAGTACATTGGATACTTTTTTTCCCACTCTCGAGATACTTTACTAAGAAGAATATCCAATTCCATCCAGGCAAACATAAAAGATGTAAAGTCACCATCTCTTTTATGGCTGAGTAGTAGTCCATGGTCTATAGCTAAGGGAATTACAAATCTGTTTTTTATTTCCCTTTTAGACTTTAAGGACACAAAGCCTTAGTGAGGCAAGTTTACAACACAGTAAGGAACTGTTCAAGGGTTGTTCCTGAAATACCCTTTTTTGCCTGGAAGTCTGTACACTCATCAATAACCCTGACTTTTAACCCTGACTTTAACCTGTTGGTATAAAAATCAAGTCAAAGTTCAATATAATCATTTATCAAAATGCTTTAACTCTCAAAGAAAACATTCAGTTGCATTATTTGTTTCTCTTATTATTAGATAGTAAATAATAACCATGTAAACTATTAATCCTCCTGAAGACCAATGAGCAATTTTGTTTTGCTACTATGTTTTAAGCTTCTGCAGTTTCACCCTTAAGTTACCTAAGAAGTCCAATGTCTCATTATAGGGAACCACTCCATTACGTCCCTACCCTCTAGCTAAGAAATCAAGGCCATTTTCTACCAATGTCCCCAAGGGTCTGAAATAGTACTTTCTAGGCACAAGGGAGACTCCTTGAAAATAAATCCTTCTAATGCTCTTGTGTCACTGTCTCCCCTTGTGTCACATCTAATTATCCAGGCCAGAGAAGATTTCTGTTTAAAAGTTGCTTTGACGATAAAGCCTAAAATTATGAAGATCTTAATAAATTTTCAGAGTTACATTAAACTATAGAAATCTTTTATGTTTTCACTGTTAAAAGTCCATTTTCCAAGTTTCTTATTTTCTTATTTTTCATGCTCGTAAAAAACAAAAGGCCTGATATGATTTCAATGATTTACTAGCATTGGTTTTTATTAATTTTTAAAAATCATTCATCATCTGTCTATTGATGTTCCAGGCAATGTATACGCTTGGCAACGTAAAACTAGAGAAGAAACAGCCTTTGTGGAGTATGTGATGCATGATGACCCAGATATCCACAAATAATTGCAACATAATCTTATCAATCCTTAATAAAGACAGGTACCAAGAAGTAAGGAAGCTCAGAAGGAGTTACACTTTTTTTCTGGAGGAGGTGGAAGAGATTTCACTAAGTACTGAAATGAGCAAATATTCCCAATGAGTAGAAGATAGGTAGAAATTGGGAGATACCATTAATTATAAATTAGGTAATTGACTTAATATGTAGAAAAGATTTAGATTAATGATTGATGCATAGTAAGTGTCATAGAAGTGTTAACCTGACATTAGTATCATTAGTTTACCATCACCATCACCATTGTGTAGACCAGTGGTTCTCAACCTTCCTGATGCCGTGACCCTTTAATATAGTTCCTCATGTTGTGGTGACCCCCAACCATAAAATTCGTGAAGTAGCGATGAATTAAATACAGTAGCAACTGTATTAAAGGGTCGCAGCGTTAGGAAGGTTGAGAACCACTGGTGTAGACAATAGGTGTCATTAGAGTATTTATCAGCTCCAATCTCTCCTAGGTGGTGATGGTCTATGTTGATTTATCACTGTTATTTTCACTGTTACTTAGGTATCACTGCTACCTTCACAGGTTCATTTCAAGTTCCCAAGTTCCTATAAAATAAAAACCCAGCAACATCAAAGTAAGGCATGAATAGTAATTACCTACTGTACTCCAGTCTAGCTTTGCCCAGCTAAAATTTGGGGCCATAAGTAAAAAGTGTGAGTTAGGGAAGGAGATAGAAAAGATTAAGGTTAATCCATTTTATGTTTAATTTATAATCTAAGGAATCAAAGAAATAGTCCCAAAACTTTTGCGAGAACACTGTTGATGCACTTGGGAGTTTCATCCCAGGGTATCTTATGGCCATTACAAGGGAAGATCAGATGACAGCAGTCTATTGGTCTGCCTAGGATAAGTTTTGCCCCCAAATCACCATGATCTCCCAAAGGATCACCACAGAGCATGTCTGTCATGAGTCTCAGGGTAGCTCCCTTCAAAGTGATGACTTGGTGACCCAGTCAAAGTCCTCATTATCTCTATGCCGTCTAAACCCATGGCTTCCGGGTCACCACTTGGGGAAGAGAAAACCGGGACATCACACACTTGTCAATAAATGCTTTCTCCTGGAAGTGACCCACAGCAGTTCCATTTCAGCTTCTAACTCATGGAACACATCTAGGCACGTGATCCTGTTTAATTATATGGGTATTAGGGAACGTGTAGAAATCCTTTGGTATTTGGTCAACAGTGTCTCTGTACAAAGAGTCACAATGACTAAGCTGTGTGTGTGTGTGTGTGTGTGTGTGTGTGTGTTGTAGAAAGGGAGTTTGGGGAGAATGCGGTTGACAGTTTTTTCCCTTATGAATGGCTTATGTTAGCTGGATTCACTCTTCTCAGTAGACTGAAAAATCATTGATTTGCTAAAAAACTACACTCCCTAACTCTAACACTTAGACCACTGCTGATAATAATAGGTATTGAATAAATAGATAAACTGGCAAATAGAATTGTTAGAGAAAGCCAGTGCAGTTTAGCCAAACTGGTGCAAGGTGACACAGAAGTCTGCTGCCAGCATTCCATTCCAGTGATTAAGGATTTCATTATTAGAAATGCAGATAAGTTCATTTTGTCATCTAAGGGGGCAGCAATCAAAATCACTCTGCCTTACTGTTTACAGAAACAAGCCAGGACTCCATGTTTCCACACAGCCCATGAAGTAGCAAACACTTCCCTTTTCATTGACTTGCACGAGAGTCATTCATGACTTTCTTGTGTGTCCCCCTAGAAAGTATATCCTTTTTGCACTAAAGGTGATTTGTGAGGAAAGAAGAAATATTGCTCATATTATTTCTTCTACATATTATGACCTGGGTTTATTTTTCCCTGCTCAAATAGTTCCTGTGTGATATTCTTTTTTGTTGTTATCTAATTTCTTATTTCTTCCCTGGAGAAAAACTTGAGAGCCACTGTCCTTCCCCATGGCTTCACCTTTTCTATTTTTTAGATCTTGTAATTGATGTCACTGTGGGTAACTACACCTTTATAACTTTTAAATAGCACTTTAATTGCCAAAGAAAAACAATCTTCTTATTTCCAGGAAGGACCTACATCATGCCCAAGCACAGTTCCTGGAATATAATATTTATTCAAATAAGCCCAAGTTCTAATTCTCCAAAATCTCTAGAAGTAGTATCCAACAGGGGATCCTGAAAAATCCTGATTAATGTAAATAAAGTCCAAGCATTATTCTGATCTATAATTCATCACATTATATTCCCAGAGGGGTCACCATCACTTCCATTAAAAAGAACATATGATTTAAAGTCATGATGCAAATAGATGTATTGATTGCAAAATTCCATCAAAGCATTTATCTTAGAAACGTGATCAATAGAGCTGCTTGGTGAACAGCTCGGTCTAATAAAATCTGTATATTGCAATTAATCAGGTCTTTTAATGTCACTTTTCACCAATAGTAAAGAAATCTTGGTAACTTACAAAGCATGAGTGTTCTGTGCAGAATGCCGTGGAGCCGGGGTTTTCTACACCAACAGCTATTGAACACCCTATCAGAACAGACTAGCGTACAGTGATCAGGCATGAGGCATGTGTAATGTCTTGGCTGCAAACAGCAAAGTATCAACAATTTAAAATTATTTGCTTTTAAAAAGATATACAAAGAGGGACTCAACCATGTCCATACCCCTTCCTTCCTCACTCGCTTCAGCCCTGGAAAACTGTCTAAGCCCAGCTCATCCTGAACAGCCATGGTGTAGTATAAGGTTAACAGTTGTAGCAGCATCCGCTATGAATTTTTGTAAATGCTGAGGATTTCTTCAATATCTGTCACAGAAATCTATCACATAGGTATCACGACAGAGAAAAGATTTCATCATTGTTCCATGTCAGCCTCTCTAAAATATTCCTAATACTCATTAATACTCATTTTCTGCTACATTGGTTCTAAAGCACATAGGACTTTTCCCTTGGCTATATCCACCTCGGCTGCATCACGTTTTCCTACACAGCAGCTTAATAATTCACATCTAAAATGTCAAGTGAATAATTTAGTAGTGTTTCTCTCTCCTCTCCTGAAACCACTTTTAAAAATAATTTCATTTCTTTCCATAATAGCACACTCCATTCACCCCCATAAAATGAAATAATCCAATACCAATAAAACAAACATTCTGCGAGTGCCTCAGACAGCAAACAGAAAAATAGACAGCATTTCATCTCAAATATATCAATCAAATAGCATCAAAAAAATATCCCAAATGCCCCTATGTCATTATGGTATATCAGTGTAGAATTGAACCCTTAATAACATTATGGAAATATACTGACATAAATAACACATTTCTTATTAAGTTCAGCACTTACTCATATGAAGAAGTTCTAGGAATTCAAAGGGCTTACCTTAAAAAGAAAAAAGAAAAAGACAAAACCCATAGCGATACTCCTTTAACCAATAATAAACTTTTAAAGACTTCTAATATTATGCAATCTCCCCTAGCCAGGTCCAATAACTGACAAATGTAGTTTGATCATATATTGAAAATACTGTTCTCTGTATTTTCACAGCAACATCCTTCCAGTGGACATGTGAGATAAAATGGCTAATTTGATATGCAATATATGACCACATCACTCATGTGTATTTCTGTAATAAGCACCAAACTGCTTTTGATGAGTCTGTGTGTTACAAATAAAAAATTAGGTAATTTTAAACTATCCTAAAGAAAGACAGATTCAAGACATAAATAAGTATCTTACAGAAAGTGTTTTAATAAAAGCCAGTTGAAAAATAAAAAGAACTCCCAACACATCTGAAACCATTTTTATCTTCTATTCCGTAAATGAAAGACAGATAAGCCAAAGTCAAATTTATTTGATTTGAAATAGAGACCACTTCGAAGCGGAATAGTTAACCGGAGTGAATTCTTTATTCCTCAATGTCAAACTTTTCCAGAATCCTTTAAGACTTATTGCTTGAGTGTTTTCTCACAACTTTGGGAAAAAAATATTGAATTATTAAGAACGCAGAAGGATTATTAAAAACAGCTTTAGAAAAGTGAGTTAATAAAGATGTTAAGTGAAAAATTCACCCCAAATCCTTTCCATCTGGCAAAATATACTCTTAAATTCATCTTAATCATTTTTGTGGAGTTAGTAGATGATCTCAAACACTTCTTTTTTTTATTAAGTCATTTGTACATAGATCATAAAAACATTTATGCCATTATGAGATTCAATGTGTTGATTACTTGTACAAATTGGAGTGCTTACATCCTACTAATCAATATAGCCTTCTGGATGGAGCGTACATATGAAAAATGAATCAAACGCTTCTTGAATTTGGTCTGCTCCCTGTCATTCCTCCCCTTCCTTCAAATTTTCTTAATCTGATTATTATTTTATCTCCTTCCTTCCAGTCTAAGATGGAAAGGTACCCTATCTCCTGTATTTTGAACCCCAAGCTTTTTATAGTTTCTAACCATCCTCCATCAGTTAGAACAATGAATGTTAATTGTACAGGTTCATATGCATTCTGGTCTTCATTTTTATTAAATCTTTTTTTCCTCTCTTAATTAAAGTACAGTCAATTCTCGTTACTCACGATAGTTGTATTCCATAAAGTTACCTCAAACACTACTCAGCAAATACTGACTATGTCTCCTCGAGGGGCTAGGGTTCCAGTGAGCTTCTGATCACAACCTTTTCACCATCTGATTAATATAGAACTTTGTTTTATGTGTGTTTTTGTTTAAAGACACCTTATTTAATATATACTGCTGATTCGTTAGCACCGAGTTCACAGTCAAGAGCTCTGTGAATAACGCCTGAACAAACCTTATCTAACACACGTGCTTTCTCTAGAGAGCACACCACAGCCTTCTTGTACTCAAGAACATGAACTAGCACTTTAGCACTCTGCTTGGCGCCATTTTAAACAGTAAAATTACCAACAAAAATGTAAAAACTATCTCACGGATAGATGCAAAAAAGGGACCCTGGTTTACAGCAGGAGAGCTGAAGCAAGAAGCAGACTTTGTCCACATGTGGACATGTGGGAATATGCACATGTGGTGACTCAAATTTTCTGCCACCCTGTGCACATCCGCAAATGACCATGCAAACACCACAAGTATGGATTTGGGGGTTACAAATAAATGTGAAAGCAAAGAATCTGAGGATTAATGAGGATTGATTATACTACATGTTCGTGATAAAAACTCTGGGTAGCTAAGGATCCTACTTGAATCTAGAATACTCCTCGTTTCTGGGTCTAATCAATAATGTTTGGTAATTTCTTGTGTTGGAAAAGGAAGTGAGTTTATAAGAAGTCGAGGTCCTGTGCGAGCAGGGCAGGAATCACGCCAGCGATATTTGGGTTACTACTCTTCATGTAACTCCATCTGCATCCATGGGCTGAAGTCCAGAAAAATCTGGTTTTATACAGAGAAAGATAAACAGAACTTATCTCTAATTCTCTTCTATCACTTTTCTATATGTTTTTGCCAAGGAATCATATACTACACAGATAAAATCGGGTCTTGTGTTTTTGTCGTGTCTCTACAATTTTGCCAGTTTTGTTCTCATCGTTGATCAGAGCCTGCTCCCGTCAACTAAGTGATGGTGCAAATTCACTCGTGAAGAAAAAGCAGACTCAGTAATGGGGCCAGGCCTTGTAGAAACTCAGGCTCAGCCATTTAACCCTACCAAGGCCCTCCCAAGACTAGAACATAAATGTAATAAGAACAAGAATGTCTTCCAGATTCACAGACCCTAACAATGACCTTGTTGCCCCCTCAGTGACAGAAATGCATCATTCTAATTCCTGGGCACCATCATTCAACTCAGTGACTCGCTGTCTGGGGATTTTTCATATTCTACCTTCACAGCTCAACGGAGAAACTCTTCCGCTCTGCCCTTTGCTCAACCTCTTAACAGGAATAATATGATTGCCTATTAACACTTCCATCCTGTTAGGCGGAACTGTTACTCCACAGCATTTTATAGGCCACTAGCAAATTGTCACATCAGCTGCTCTCTAGATCCCATCATCTCTCAGTGCGGTGGGGCCACATAATTCAAACCTGATGACCCAGGCATGGTGTGCAGAAGCCACACCAGGACAATATTTGTGGACCTTAAGAAGCTAAAGAAAAAGGCAGCTTGAACCACAATAAGTAGAAGTAATAAAATAACGAAGATAAAAGCAAAACTCAGCGAAGTAAAAAAAAAGATGTCAGAGACAAGTTCTTAAACCAAAACCTGGTCTTTGAAGAAAAAAATAATGTTGATAAACTTCCACCTATAATGTTCAAAAATGTTTAAAAGACAGAAGACACACATTACCAACATGAGGAATAAAAAATGGATATCAGTAAACATCCTACAAATGCTGAAAATATAATCAGAAAATCTTGTGACTAGTTTATACTAATAAATTTGACAATTGAAGAAATGGCAAAATCCTTAAAAGACGGAAACTGCCAAAAGTGAGTCAGAAGAAATAGAAGATCTGAATAGCACTATATCCTCTTAAATAAATTAATTTTTAATTAAAAATCCATCACATAGAACACTCTAGACCCAAACGGCTTCATTGCTGAATGCTATAAAACACTCAAACAAAAAAAAAAAAACACCATTCTGCAAAAACTATTTCAGAATTTTTCGAACTCAAATGAAGAGGACAATGTTCTCTAAATTAATCTATAGACTCAACACAATCCAAATCAAAATTCTAGCAGGCTTTTTAAAAATAAAACAATAAGCTGATTTTCCTTTCATGTAAATATACAAAGGATATACAGTAGCCAAAACAATTTTGAAAAAGAACATAGTTGGAATACATACGCCAACTAATGTCAAGATTTACGATAACGCTACAGTAATTAAGACAGTGAAGTAAAAGCATAAGATAAATAGAACAAAATAGAACGTTCAGAAATAGACCTATGCATATGTGATCAATTTATTTTCAACAAAGGTGCCAACATAATTCAGCAGGAAAAAAGATAAGCTTTTCAACAAATGGTACAGGAACAATTAGATATATCCATCTTTATTAAAAAAAACCCTCACTTCACATCTTACATAAAAATTAAAATAGAATATTGTTCTAAATATAAAACTAAACCTATATAACTTCTAGAAGAAACACTAAGAGATCTTCTCCACAACCTTGGGATAGGCAATGATTCTCAGGAACAGATATAAAAAGCATAGAATGTTTCTTCTTAATTTTAGATTAATAGGAGAGTACAAACGATTATCTTACAATGTTTGCATTTGTTAGGTAAAGTCCCTGCTGTGGTTGTCTCCTGCACCCAGGAGCCGTGGCATATACCCTTAGTGGTGCCCAATCAGTGAGAGCACAACAATACATCTCCCTTCTCCCCTTTCCCCCTCCCCTCAAGAGTTATTAAGTAATCACACTTAAAATTAAAAATGTACACTCTTAGCGAGATACCATTAATAATATGATTAAGCAATCAAAGGATACAGATCAACCAGAACCCTCATATTTTGTTAGTAGAAATGTTAAAAGTGAACAACCATTTTGGAAAACAGTTTGGTAGTTTCTCATATAACGTTAAACACCACTCACCATATGACTGTGTGAACTAGCAATTCTGTTCCTATCTATCTGCCCAAGAAAAATTAAATATGCCCACCCAAGTCTTCTAAGTGAAGGTTCCTGGTGGCCTTATTCATGATAGCCCCAAACTGAACATATCTAAATGTCCACCAACTGGTGAGTAAATGAGCGAATAATGGCATATTCATGGCCTGAAATGATGAAAAGGCATAATCCCTGGAAACATTATGTTGACCTGAAATTGCCAGACACAAAGAGCACCCACTGTGCCATGTAAAATTCTAGAAAAGACAAATCTAAGGTGACAGAAAGCATTTCAGGAATTGCCTGTAGCCAGTGGGAGGAAACAGGGCAATCTTAGGGGTGACATAAATGTTTATGTCTTGATCGTGGTGACAGTCACACACTTAAAATGGGTGCATTTTATTGTATGTAAATTATATCTGAATAAAGATGGTTTGGAGAAAGAAAAAGTGGGCAAGAACTCCTTGACTGGGGCTCTGGGTATGATGAGCATTTTGAGCTTGGCCAACCTACCCAGCATAAAAGCACAACAGATTTCACTCAAAAATCCTTATAGTAGTCAATGAAAATTTTCCAATGTTCAATATTTAAATAATTACTAATATTTTGCTATTAAAATTGGACAAATCTCTGTTCCTTTTTTATTAAATACCCAATATACAATTCTAACTGTGGAATTTAAATTACAGAAAAGTATTTAAAGCGTTTAAAACTAGGATAGCGTTCTAGAAATAAAATTTGAAGGGTATAGTATGTACATTTTTAAGACTTTTAAAATTTCCGATTTACTCTTTATGATAAAAGAGATTGAAGTTATTCTCTGTGGTTTTAATCTCCTCTCTACTGGGTCCTTCTGACCAATTTATAAACATTTTCATCTCTCTCACAGTGAAAAATAAATAAATAACTGTTTCCCCCTGGATTCCCTGGCCTCTTAATGATCTTCTGTTCACAAACAAGATTCCTCAAAAGAGTAGTTCATGCTCATCTGCCCTACTTTCCTACCCTCCATTAGTTCATGACGATCTGGTATCTGGCACCAGAATGTGCCCTCACTTAGATCAACAAGACTTTGCTAATTGTGGAACTCAGAGAAGGTATTTCCATTACCTTTCTTGGGTTCAGTGCAGCACGTGGCCCCCTCCGTCACTTCCTCCCCTTGACTCTGACTCCTCTTTTCCCTTCCACGTAGCATTTCCTCAGCTTCGCCTCCGCCCTCCCTGACCCCCCCCTTCCTCTCCTCGCAGGCTCCTCTGACCTCCACCACCCTGTAGGGGTTGGCTTTCCCTGGGGTTCTAACCATAGCCCCTCTTCCTTTTTCTCTACCTGTATTTTTCAAACTGTGAATACGCAAGATAAATAGGAATAATTTTATCCAAAATTTTAATCAGTAGTCATTAAAATAGTACTTTCAGATTAAAATAAACATGGATGTAGCATAAAAAATGCAAACTTTGAATGAAGAAACCTGGAAGTGCCCTAACTGTGGATATCCACATCATATCACCCATGAAGTTTGGACAAAAGTTACAATCCCTCATATTCTTTTTTCTCCACAGGCCTTTGTTGCTGTCATGTATCCCCTAAACTACTGCAGTTATCTTCTACCTTAACAATCACTCTCCAATTTTTCGCTCATGGTAGGGAAAAATTGGAGAGTGATTGTTAGGGGCCTTTTAAATAAAGGCCCTGTTTTCATCCTACCTGAAAACCTCAGACAGCCCCATCTCCTACAGATTAAAGTCCAGACCCTGTAAGTTTGATCTATCCTCTTACCACTCCTGCCTTATTTCCCACCACGTCCTCCATCCATTTCACAGGCATTGCGGCAGCATCTTAACCTCCAAGCAGCTGCAGGGTTTGAGCGCTGGGAAGGCAGGCTGTCTTCTCCACACCCACAGATAACACGGGCATTGGGGTCACTTTCTGCCTCCATCTTCCAACCCCAATCCTGCAGGAAAACTAACATCATATCTCAGTGGAGAAAATAACGTGCAATAGAGGAGATTTACAAAGGTCCTTGTTTAAAGTCATGAAAATAAAAGGTAGTTTAAACCAGGCGTCTTCAAACTATGGCCCACGGCCCGCCTAGGACATTTATCCGGCCTGCCAGGTGTTGTTGCTGCCGCGGCCTGTCCTGTTTAGCAGCCGGTTGGTCCAAGGGCCCGCAGTCCAGCCCTCCAACGGTCTGAGGGACAGCGAACTGGCCCCCTGTTTAAAAAGTTCGAGGACCTCTGCAAGTCCAATTCCTATGTTCTATAGTCGAGAAAAGACAGTAAGAGGCTTGTGCAAAGTAAGATAAGATTCCAACATTAGGAAAAGTTCCCAAGCAAAATTACTGTTTTCGCTTTTCCCTAAGGCATTGGTAGAAAAGTGCGTGTCAGGGTAGTGGCAAACAAGTCCAGTTTGACATAATCTGTATCTGTCTATGCCCAAGGAAGTAACTATCTGAGTGCTTGGTACCAAAACTAGATTTGGCCTCCAGTGTCCAGGTAATTAGAGCCTTGTGAAATTTATTTTTGCTTGAAAGCATTAAATGATTGTCCTAATTCTTTACTTCACTCTAATACATAGGCTTCACTATAAAGTGTACATTTAAAATGCCACAACTTTGAGACAGATACCTCCTTCTTTAGAGCCTATTAAAACTTCTAGGAAGCGGGTGTGGTGGCTCATACCTGTAATCCTAGCACTCTGGGAGGCCAAAGTGGGTAGATTGCCTGAGCTCAAGGGTTCAAGACCAGCCTGTGCAAGAGCGAGACTCCATCTCTAAAACAACAGCCCCAGCTGCTCAGGAGGCTGAGGCAACAGAATCGCTTGAGCCCACGAATTTGAGGTTGTTGTGAACTATGATGCCACAGCACTCTACCGAGGGCAACAAAGTGAGACTGTGCCTCGAAAAATAAATAAATAAATAAAATTGAAATTACAATTTTAATAATAAGCCTCCAGAGGTTAATCAGGTGGCAGATGGGGGCAAAGATGTCTGAAAAAGAAACATCAAAAAGTAATAGACTTGTCTGCAAACTAAACCTAGGAAACCTTCTATAAAATCTGCAAGTTGACTATGACGGGTAATTGTAACTCGCTGAACTAACAGCTCGCAGGAAGCTTACTTGCCTGCTCTCATTATCTTAACACATCCGGAAACTTCCCAAAACTGCCATGCAGGTCATTTATTCGTTCTGTTCTGTCACCTGTAGCAAAGAACAGTGTGTCTACAAAGAGAACCATGGGAAAACCTCCTCGTCACTCTTCTGTCACCTCCCCAAACACCCAGAACAGGTTATAATCTCTCTTATTTTTCATGTCGTTTAATAAAAGCAGTGGCGCATTTTAAACAGGTCAGAGCTTCGTCCCTTCATCTCTGACATGGTTGGGACACTGTGCCTCCGACCTCCCCGTTCAGGACTATATAATTTAATAATAAAGATCGTAAATGTTTAGTGTCTTTTCATCTGAAATAAATGCCTGGAGGGATTTCATTTATTTTTATTTCACTTCTGAAACATTTCAAGTCTACAAACAAAGCATAGAAAAATAATCCTGCCATGTCCCTACCACCAAGAACATGTTACTTCTGGTACCGTTGCTTTGACCTCTACCTCCAGAGCCAATTATCTACCTAATCCTACTCTCTCCCGTTTCCTGGTCTGCAAAAGTAGATCACCATGATAAAGACTTCAGTCCCATGAGGAAGAAGAGAAACTGGCAAAGAAGAGCAAGGAGAGGTGTTTTAGTATGTTACAAATTTGTTACAATGAATACATTAAGAAAAAAGTAAATAAAAATTAAAACTACAGGGCCAGGTGTCTATAATCCCAGTACTTTGCATGGCTGAGGCAGAAGGAATACTGGAGGCCAAGAGGTGGAGACCAGTGTGGGCAACATACTAAGACCTTGGCTCCTAAAAAAGCAACAAAATGTATGGGGTATGGTGCTGCACAACTGTAGTCCTGGCTGCTCAAGAGGCTGAGGCAAGAGGATGGCTTGAGCCCAGGAGTTTGGACTGTAGTGAGCTATGGTGATGTCACTGCACTCCAGCCTGGGTGACAGAGCTATAGAGCCAGACCCTGTTTCTAAAAATAAAAAAATAAAAATAAAAATACAATGTTATCTTCTTATTTCAATATTTCAAGGAGAACAGATGGAAAATATTCTTGAATGATCACATCCTACACTGTTTGGGGACATATGTGTAGATAGACCTGGTTTGCTCCCTGGGAGCAGGAAGTGTAAAATCGGGGCCACTTCTACTGTCTAGGGAAGTGTCCTTCCTCCCATGGGCAGCAGGTAAGGCCTGCACGCTCCCTTGGTTCTCTCAACCTCCAGGTGAATCAACTCTCCATCTCACTGACATTATAAAGCGTCCATCAGTCTACATTGCTAAAATGTGTCATGGGCCATCACTCCTTTAGCAAAGTAGGGGGCCATAGGCAACCTGGTAAAAGCAGTTTTTAAAAACTGGTGTGGAGGAAAAGCAGTCTTTTTTTTTTTTGGTGAGACAAAGCCTCAAGCTGTCCCGCTGGGTAGAGTGTGTGAACTCCTGGGCTCAAGTGAGTCTCTGCCCTCAGCCTCCCACGTAGCTGGGACTACAGGTGCCCACGGAAAAGCAGTCTTCTTAACAAATGGTGTTAGAACATTAGATAATCATAGGAAAACACCTTGACCTAACTTCACAGATGAGAAAAACTTCATGACCTGGATTTAGGCAAAGAGTTAATCGATGTGACACCAAAGGTATGATCTCTAAGAGAAAAAAACCAATAAACTGAACTTTACCAAAATTAAAAAAAAACTTTTGTTCTGAGAAAAACCCGATAAAGAAGATAAAAAGATGAGCCACACATTGGGAGAAAAGATTTGTAAATTGTATAACTGATATAGAACTTATTATCCAAAATATATCAAGAACTCCCTAACTTAGGAGTAAAAACACAAACAATCCAATTAGAAAGTAGACAAAAGATTTTACTAGACTTTACAAGAATAGCAAATAAGCACACAAAAAAAATCCTCTATATCTTCAGCCATCAGGGAAATATACATTAAAGCTACAAGAAGACACCCATGCATACCTATAAGAATGTGTAATTTAAAAAATACTTGCCAGGTGTAATTGCCTATGGTCACAACTACCCCCAAAGCTGAGGAGGTAGGATCTCCTGAATCCAACATAGTGGGCAACATAATGAGAACTCTTTCAGAAAGAAAGGAAGAAAGGAAGGAAAAACCACTGATAATACCAAGCACTGGAGGTGGTGCCTGTGGCTCAGTGAGCAGGGCACTGGTCCCATATACCGAGAGTGGTGGGCTCGAACCCAGCCCTAGCCAAAACTGCAACAACAACAACAAAATACCAAGTGCTGGGAGGATACAGAGCAACTCTATACTATTTTGCTATTTCTTGTGAGTCTTATACAATTTCAAAATAAAATGCTACTGGTAAGAATGGAAGCCTGTCTGCAGGATTGATAAGGGAGATGGGGAAGCACATGAAGTCAGTGGGTGAAGAGCACACAGTAAAATCATCTGATTAGAAGCCTCCCAGAACGCGGCCCAGAGCCGGTGCACTCTCGGCTGGCAAATCCTGGGGTGGGGTGCGGCAGACCCTCTCAGCATCGCACCGGGTTAAAGAATGTGAGCTTCCAGGCCTGCATCTTAGGCTGGAAGCTACTCAAACATTTAAAAGTTGTCAGAAGAATTAAGGATATATTATAAATGTCTTACCACAAAAAATAAGGGAGGTAATGGTTATGTTAATCAGTTTGAGCATTCCACATTGTTATCAAACCATCACATCATACCCCATAAATGTATAGTTATGATTTAATAAAAATTAAGTTTAAAATTCTGGGAAAAAAAGACGTGTATAGCCTTAAGACAATTCTGTGCCTCAGTTTCCTCATCTGAAAACAGAACAAAACACGGCAATCCTCCAGATCCCCAGGGTTACTTCAAGGATTAAATGGGGGAAAATGTGCTTGTAAACATTATAAATAATACATTTTAACTTTTTCATTGTTATTATTATAATCACCTAGATTTTACCTACAGTTGGCAGTTCTCAATCTCAATTCATTTATTTTCTCTTCTCCTACTCTGTATTTTAAAAACTCTCTCATTAAACCTCAATCCCTCTTCCTACCTATACCTTCTTTATGTAGATGTTAATCTATGTAATTTGTATCTTCTAATGATTTTTACTCTTTATTATAAATTTAAATACATTTAATTTTTAGTGTGATCTAAAACTGATCTTTTAAAAATAAATGCTTTTGAAAATAGAATTTTTAATAAATTATATTACCTTATTATATATTGGGGGAAAATTCACATAAAATCATTATGATGAAGTAGTCAAATAATTATAATATATGAAGAAATAATTTACCCCATCGGGGTGGGGAACCTACAGCCTTAGGGTCACATGTGGCCTTCTGGATCCTTGAGTGTAGCCTTTTGATAAAATCAAAATTTTACAGAGCAAATCTGTTTAACAAAGGAATTTTTTTCTGTGAAGTTTAAATTCGGTGGAGGGGACACATTTGGGGATCTGGAGGGCCATATGTGGCCTTGAAGCTGAGGGTTCTGTTGACTCTTCCTACTAACAAAGAGTCTGCCTTTTTTTCCCCAAAGCACCATGCCCTTAGGAACCTTTAAGTCTGATTTAAGTTGTCAGCAGATTAATTCAAACTTTTCACCAATAAATGATTCCCATTTTCCTCCAGTCGTGCCTAATGGAGTGTATAGGAAGGACAGAACACATCCACATTTCCATCGTCATTTTTATCAGAGTACTGAAAGCACATATTCTTAAACATATATCACACCAAAAGTGGTAGCAGATAAAAGAAATTCTTGAAGTACAGAATGATGTAATGATGTGGTTGACCTTTAATTAATATAATGCTTTCCACACAGGCAGGATTGACCTACATGCCTGATATTGTATAAGCTGCAGCTAAGTGTTTACTGAATGCACCTGAAAAGCTCTGAGGCAGCAAAGTGCTGGGTCATCCATTTTTAAATCTCATGATCTTAAATAAATAAATAAATAAATATCTCGTGGCCTTTGACCGGGGAAGACCACATTCCAAACAACAGATGCCCTGAAATAATTTGCGTAGGACATGAAAAATGGCATCATATTACCTTATTGTGTTTTTCCTCAAACTTTGCAGAATTTCTTCATTAGCAGCTTCTCTGAAGCAAAAATAAACCACCTGTTGTAAAACATGGTCTGGTTTTAGGAAGGGATCCTCCATCATTTTAGGAAAGATCACCCATGATCTCCTGTGACCCAAAGCAGCTACCATCAAGCTATCAAGGTGGGGACCAGCCATTCAAATAGGCCACCTTCGGAAGTATAAAAAAGATACTTGGATATGACCTTTTATTTTCCTTAAGAAAGTGAATTCACAACACTTCAAAGATTGGAGGTTGGATGAATAAGTCAAAGGGCTGCTCCTGGCATCTGCCAAGTAAGTTCAGTATGTTAATGAACGTCTAACTATTGGGCTACCTTGCAAATCAGACCCTTTGCCAATCTAAAACTGTGGTCTTGAGCAGATAAAGGGCTAGGTGGAAGAGATTCTAGTTTAAATAAAACTTTTTCCTTAAAAAAGGCTCATTTAAGACAAAATACTTTTAAAACATGAACATACAGTGATTTTATCAGTTACTGCTGTCCTGCGTTTAGGTTTTAATCTGTCATTCTTGTGTTTTTCAACCTTTTCAATGACGTGACATTTTAGAAGACAGAGCATAAGTATCTTTGTTTTATTATAAAATAATTAAATAGGAGTAATATATAGTAAAGAGGAGGAGTAAAGATTTTAACAATTCAAGAGTAAGTCTGAGCACACTGATTACGTTTCTTAAAATTGGATCAGGCACAGAATTGGGCCAGACACAGTGGCTCATGCCTACAGTCCTAGCATTCTGAAGGACAGTCGGGGAGGATGGCTTGAGGCCAGGGGTTCCAAACCAGCCTGAGCACAAGACTCTCTCGATACAGAAAATTAAAAAAAAAAAAATAGCTAGGCAGGAGGACCCAGCTACTTAGGCGGCTGAGAGACAGGAGGATCACTTTAGTCCGGGAATTTGAGGTTCCAGTGTGATACAACGACACCACTGCATTATATAGCCCAGGTGACAGACCAAGACCCTGTCTCAAATAAAAAACAAGAAAGAAAGAAGGAAGGAAGGAAGGAAAAGTAAGGGAGGAAGGAAAGAAAGAAAGAAAAAAAAGAGAAAGAGAGAGAAAGAATGAGTTTAAATACTATCCAAAAAAAATCTGAAAAAAAATACAGAAAAAAAATTTTTTGTATACCTACTAGCACTGCTTCTCAAACTGGGCAGGCATGAAACAAGTGACCTTTCTAAAATTGAGATTCTGAATATGTAGGCCTAGTGGGGGACCTGAGATTCTGCATTTGTAACAAGCTCCAGTTGGTGCTCATGCTGCTGGTCCATGCACCTCTCTGTGGGGAACAAACTTTTATCCTCCTATAACACTGGAAGCTGGTCATGCATAGGGAAAATAAAAGAGCAGGGCAGGGCCTGTGGCTCAAAGGAGTAAGGCACTGGCCCCATATGTCAGAGGTGGTGGTTCAAACCCAGCCCCGGCCAAAAACTACAAAAAAAAAAAAAAAGAGCAATCTATCTGTAAGAGTCTTTTACTCAGAGTCAACACCCCATGACTGTCTTCTAGCAATTTCCTTAGCCTCAGACCCATCAATTTCTGAATTAATACTTGACACAAGACATAAAAACAAGTTAGTCAATTCTATGGAAACAAAAATTAGTAATGGAATTTTTCACTTTGTAGCCTGTGAAATGTTTGCATGACACACATTGGCTAGAAAAATTTTGTCATGGCAAATGGAACTATTCTTTAAAGACTGAGTTAAGATCGGCGCACAGCCTACAGATATATGAAAAAATGCTCACCATCCTTAATCATCAGAGAAATGCAAATCAAAACTACTTTGAGATAACATCTAACTCCAGTGAGATTAGCCCATATCACAAAATCCCAAAACCAGAGATGCTGGCGTGGATGTGGAGAAAAGGGAACACTCCTACACTGCTGGTAGGAATGTAAACTAATACATTCTTTTTGGAAAGACATCTGGAGAACACTTAGAAAACTAAAAATAGACCTGCCATTTGATCCTGCAATTCCTTTATTAGGTATATTCCTAGATGACCAAAAATCGCATTACAATAAAGACATTTGTATCAGAATGTTTATTGCAGCCCAATTCATAATTGCAAGGTCATGGAAGAAGCCCAAGTGCCCATCGATCCATGAATGGATCAACAAACTGTGGTATATGTACACCATGGAATACTATGCAGCCATTAAGAAGAATGGAGACTTTACATCCTTCATGTTCACATGGATGGAGCTGGAGAATGTTCTTCTGAGCAAAGTATCACAAGAGGGAGGAAAAAGTATCCAATGTACACACCCCTATTATGAAACTAATTTATACCTTTTATATGAAAGCTATAACCAAATAGCCTAAGAATGTGGGGGGGGAGGGAGAAGGGAGAGGGGAATGGGTGGAGGGAGGGGGATAGGAGGGGCCATTTCTGAGGTTTATCTTACAGGGGTACAAGTGAATCTCTCTAAGAGTAGAATGAGAATGTTTTAAAACAATAACTGAGAAAATGACATGAAGGCTGTGTTGATCAGTTTGATGGAAGTATTTCGGATTGCATGTGAAAAACCCACACTGCACCCCAGAAGTGCATTAATGTACATAGTTACCATTCAATAAAAAAAAAAAGAAAATATTATCAAACAAAGTTTAACACATCAAGAAGATTAAATACCTTGGCCAAGTGGGGTTTATTCCTAGGATTCCAAAAATATTTTGAAAAGTGATTTAATCTTATTTTGTATCAGCATGTTCAAGTTTTCTATTTCTTCATAAATTAGTTTAGGCAGGCCATATGTTTCTAAGAATTTACTCATTTCTTCTAGACTATCCAATTTTTTTGCTGATAATTCTGCATAATAGACTCTTACAATCCTTTTTTTTTTTAAATTTCTGTGGCATCAGTTTTAATGTCTTCTTTTCTATTTCTGATTTTATTTGTTTTCTCTCATTCTCTCAGTCTAGCTAAGGGTTTGTTAATTTTCTTAATCATTTTCAATTATTATGGCTACATAATAGTTGTATTATCTTTATAGGGCACATGGAATATTGGGATAAAGAGATACAATGTGAATTATTCAAATCAGAGTAATTATGGTATTCATTACCTCAGGCATTTATCATTTCTTTGTGCTAGGAACTTTCCAATTCTACTCTTTAGTTATTTTAAAGGAAAAAAGGGGAACACTTATACACTGCTGGTGGGAATGTAATTAATGTAACCACTATGGAGAATCCTTAAAAAACTAAAAATAGAACTACCATATGACCCAGCAATCCTGGAATACATCCAAAGGAAGGGAATTCAGTATATCAAAAAGGTAATCTGCACTTCCATGTTTATTGAAGCACTATTCACAATAGCTACAGTTTTGAATCAACCTAAGTGTCTGTCAATGGATGAATGGATATAGAAATTGTGATAAATACAGACAATAGAATATTATATAGTCACAAAAAAATCCTACCATTGCAACAACATGGATGGAGCTACAGTTACATTTAATGGTTATGTTTTTTAAATTTCCTACTAGAGAAAAAAGTGGTTTGCACATGACCATTACATTTTTTTTACAGCATTCTGTATTTGTCTATATATTTTCCTCGCCAGTAAATTATGTTCTTTCATATGCTTTTGTGCAGCTCTTTAGCATCCTTTAATTTCAATTTGACAAGCTCCCCCTTAGCATTTCTCATAAGGCAAATCTTTTTTTTTTTTTTTTTTTTGGTAGAGTGCTATGGCATCACAGCTCACAGCAACTTCCAACTCCTGAGCTCAAGTGAGTCTCCTGCCTCAGCCTCCCAAGTAGCTGGGACCACAGGTGCTCACCACAATGCCCAGCTATTTTTTGGTTGCAGCCATCATTCTTGTTTGGCGGGCCCAGGCTGGATTTGAACCCGTCACCTTAGGTATATGTGGCTGGTGCCTTAGCCACTGGAGCCACAGGCGCCAAGCCTCATAAGGCAAATCTAACAGTGATGAACTTCCTCAACTTTTGTTCATTTAAGAAACTCTTTTTTTTTTTTTTTTTTTTTATAGAGACAGAGTCTCACTTTATCACCCTTGGTAGAGCACCATGACATCACATAGCTCACAGCAACCTCCAACTCCTGGGCTTGGGTGATTCTCTTGCCTCAGCCTCCGGAGTAGCTGGGACTACAGGTGTCCACCACAATGCCCAGCTATTTTTTTGTTGCAGTTTTGGCCAGGGCTGGGTTTGAACCTGCCACCATCTGTATATGGGGCTGGCGCCCTGCCCACTGAGCCACAGGTACCACCCCATTTAAGAAATCTTTCTCTCTCCTTTGTTTCTAAAAGACAATTGTCCCAGATAAAATATTCTTGGTTAGCAGGTTTCTTTTTTTTTCCTTTTAGAACTTATAATGTATACCACTCCTTTCTGACCTACAAGATTTCTGTTGAGAAGTCTCCCTTGAGCATGATAAATTGCTTTTCTCTGCTGCTTTCAAAATTCTTTCTTTATTCTCAACATTGACTGGAATGTGGAATGGAATATAATGTGCCTTGTGTAGAATCACTTGGGGTCATAGTACTGTGATTCTTTGAGCTTTATGAATATGAATTTCCACTTCCCTTATCAGATTTGGGAAATTTTCAGCCATTAGCTAAGAAAATAAGATTTCCTCTCTTTCTCTATTCTCTTTATGGCAATCCGCCAAGGAGTATGTTACTTTGCTTGATGGTGTCCCATAATTCCCATAGACTATTTTTTAATGTTTAATTCCTTTTTATTTTTGCTTCTCTGACAGGATAATGTCAAATGACCTCACTTCAAGTTTGATGATTCTGTCTTGTGTTTATTGAAGTCTGCATTTGAATCCTGCTAGTGAATTCTTTTAGATCAGTTACTGCAGTCTTTCATTATCAGAATTTCTGTTTGATTCTTCTTTATAATTTTTATCTCTTTTTTATTGTTCTCACTTTGTTCATGCATGATTCTTCTGATATTGATGAGTTTTCTATGCCATAACTCACAAGGTGTCTTTAAGATAATTATTTTGAATTATTTGTCAAGCAATTAATTCCTAGATCTTCATTTCTTTAGCTTGAGCTAGTGAAGAACTACAGTAGAACCTCCAAAGTTGACCACCTCCCTACATTGATCACCTCCTTAAGTTGGCCTAATTTTCACAGACTGGACATGCACCACTTACATATATCAGTATATGGTACACCTAGTTCCTTATGTTGCACACTTCTGTATGTTGACCAGTTTGTTACAGTCTATTGGGTGGTCAACTTAAAGAGCTTCTGCTGTATTTTGTTCTTTTGATAATGATGTGTTTTCCTAATTTTTCATGTTTCTTATAGCTTTGCATTAGTGTCAAAAAGCCCTTTCCTTATCTTCATATATTGGCTTTGACTGGGAAAAACTTTCCCCAGTCATCCAATATAGATATTCTGAACCCTTGTCTCTAGCTGCCCCAGGCTTCTAGTCTTTTTCTTTCCAGGCAATTGTGATTTCCTGCATTACCTGTGTCTCATTATGTCAGTTCTATCAGGATTTTGTGTTAGGTGATATACAGATGGGTCCCTCAGGTGATGCACTAAAATACCGGGTACATTGGAGAAAGCTCTACTTTCTCCCCTACCTGCCAGAGGAAAGGCCTTTATTTTCACCTTCTTCAAGCCCCACAGAGCCATGCTGGCTTCAGTTGTCCCACATGTATGGAATATGTCAGTTATTTTGGCACTCTATGTGAGATGGGTCAGAAACGACCCCCTTGGAGAGTATATGGAAAGGCTGAGGATGTTAGAGTTCTTCCTATCTTCCTTCTTCCTGAAGCAAAGACCTCAGTTTTGCCCTTTCTCAAAGCCTTACAGAGCTATTCCAGCCATAGGAATATGCCCATTCTCCTATCTGCCCCAGGTACCTAGGCTATGTCATTACTTTCCATGTTAAACAAGACAGACACTAGCCCATCAGGGAGATCCCTGAAAGGACAAACACACTGGGTGTCTTTATCAATCCCCAGTGAGAGTTGCAATCTCTCTCTAGCACTGAGCTATTCTGGTTTTAGAGAGGGACTGATACAGGCAAAGTGAAATTGGCCTTACCTATTTCAGTGTTGCAAATCTCAGTTTTGTGTAGGTCTGGCATATTGTAATTTCTTAACTGGATTCTGGAATTCTTATAAATGTATTTTGGTGCTTATATAGTTATTAAATCTGTGGTAGAATGTAGACTTGAGTTTCCTATTCTGCCATTTTGCTGACCAGGGAGTCTTTTCTTAAAGCAAAATAAACATCTTTAAAAACTATCTTCTATTATGATACTTTTCTCTATATTCTCTATTCAAAACTTACTTGTTCCCTCCAATTCTCTTTCCTTATGTTCAACTCTACCAGACTCCCTTGCTCCTTCACCTCTTGGTGCTTCCCCCAAGTGTACAAAACCTTAGTTCCACTTCAGTTCCTTTTAAGCAAATCAGTGACATATATACTGTCTCCCTTACTAGTCTCTCTTTATCATCCACTTGTTTAGAATCTTGTCTTTGTAAATGTTCTTTATAAAAACATTTCAGGTCCTTGGGAAAAGCTAAAAATTTAGAATGCTCACCTGGTTCCTGATCTGAGTAGAAATGAAAAAAAAAAATGGGGGAAAAAATTAGGATGCTCATATATTAATAATTTTTTGTTAGTAAAATTACTATTTTTTAAACTAAAAAAAGAGAAATATTGGTGAGGAGTCATGGAATATAAAAATGAGAAAATAAAATTGTTGATATTTTTCTTAGGCATAGTTTCAGGATCACTTTGGAAGTCAGATCTCACATAAGAGAAGAAAAATTAATGAATCATGATGGTATAGAAAAGGCTATATTAGAACAACTAGCTGAGAAGGAGAAGTTAATTTTATTTTCTACCATATTGTTAGATGAAGACACAGACAATAATGATTTGGTCACCATATATAGTAAGCAAAAATACATATGGTGACCAAATCATTGTCTAGTGCAAATATCCTTATGATAAAAGGATTTTTTTCCTTCTGTAATGCCCAGTAATGGGATTGCAGGATCAAATGGGAGGTCTAGCTTAAGTTCTTTGAGGGTTCTCCATACTTTCTTCCAAAAAGGTTGTATTAGTTTGCAGTCCCACCAGCAGTGTAAAAGTGTTCCCTTCTCTCCACATCAGCATAAAGTCTTATATGAATTGAATTGTCTAGTCTCCAGGGGCTTACTCAGTGCCAAGGATGGCAAGGGTGAGTTGTTTCCAATGCCAAGTCTCAAGGGAAGTGGGAAGCTTAACCGTTTCACTAGTGCTCTCCTTCCCCCTTGCTTCACAGGGCTTTGTGGAAGTGTGGTCCTGCATGGTAGCAGTGTACTTACTTACTAGATCTGGTCCCTGCCCAGCCATGGTGGGGTCCTGACCTGAGGCCCTCTAGTTACAGCTCTCTAGGAGTCCCTCTCACTCAGTCACAGTCACCATTTTCTCCTAATCTTCATCACAGAGCCAGAAGGCTGTGTCCCAAGGAGCTTCTAGCTTAGACATGTGCTGTGCTTCCACTACCAAAATACCTCAGCCTTTATGTTTATAATAGATCATCAACTCTGGTTTGCCCATTTCTAATGGTAGGTTTATTTCAGGTTCTCATTACTCTTCTCTGATAATGGACTTTGGCCAGGCTATGCTAATAAATCTTGAAAAGAACAGGGTAAAGTCCTTTGTCCTTCCTTGTCTTCCAGATGGTCAGAGCTCCATATTCAGATTGTCCAAGCACTTCATCAGAGATCAATTTTGTTTACCCTGGGTTTCAGAGAGTGGCATCGTACCAGAAGGATGGGTAAATTCTATACTCAACATTTCCATAACTAAGTGGGCAGCCTGGAGTGACAGGCGGAAAATAAAATCATCTTATTCTAATTAAAAAAAGAAGAATTCATACCCAAACAGCAATAGATGCTCATTATAGAATATGTTGAACATACAGAATATTACAAAGAAGAAAATCAAAATCTCCCGTAATTCCATCCAGAGGTAACCTCTGTTAATATGTATTGAAGGAGTCTGGCCATAAATTGCCTTCTGATGTCTCTGTTGCACTGCCCTTACTCATCCTTCACACAACAATTCGGAAGAGTTGCTGTTCCATACTTTACTGCTCTGACTGTTGTATTTCCTTGTACTGCAATGCTTTCCTTACTATTTTTGCCTGTCACCTCCATCTTAAAAGTGTTCTGATCTCACCCTCTGGTGGAAGCTCCACCTGCTCTGACCCACCACACAATTTATACTTCTCTTGAGGTACTCACATTATGCCCTAGAACTGTACTAATTTTTGAGGCAGTCTCAACTCCAAAACTAAACTGCAAACTTGAGAGTAATTCCTGCTTGAGAGTAAGAATTTTGTTTTGTTCCATCTTTCATCCCCCATGTGGAAGGGTAATACCTTCCTTGCAAACAGTATGTATTCAGCAAATATTTGTTGAAAAATGTATGTATGCACCAGCAATAGAAAGATGACCTATCAATTGAGTTAGCCTATACAAATTCGTTAACTTTATTAAAATAAAAATAAGTATCAAGTGCTTATTACATGTAATACTATATTTACTATTTCAAAATTTATTTTTAAAAAGTTCGGATGCACCAGAATTATAAAGAATAATAAATACCAGTATACCCACCATTGGTAAATAAGCTTTACCAATGAAATTAAAGTGCTATGAATCACATTCTGAATACATCCCTTTCCCTTCCTACCATAGTTAGCCAAATCCTGAAATTCATGATTACTCTTTTTAAGTACTTGTTTTTATTTTAACCATAGTACACATGTATTTATAATGTTCACCGAATGATTTAATAATATTTAATTCTGCTATAAAAAATGAGAGAAACACAAAGAGAGAAAAATGAAACTAAGAATCTAAGAAAGGAGTTTATAAGACAGACACAGGTCATGAAATACGTTAAACCATAAGTAACCTGTGAGGTGTACTAGATATATATATAGTGCATCCATGTGACGAACATCATTAGAAAAGGTTGGAAAGAACAAGAAACACCTAGTCGTCATGATATACTAAATACACACGAGGTCCTGATTCATCCAATTTTCATGATGCACTCAGGATACTGAAGGGATATGAGGCATTTGCTATTTGCAAGGTTTTAATTTGGCCAGCCATTGGCTCTTCACATCCTCTGCATAAGGAATGGAAATAAAGCCTTGTCTGTGCATGAGGCTAACTGGCGAGCTATACTTTTCACCCAGACACATTTGCTCCCACGACTGGAAAGCCAGTGTGTGTTTTGACCCCAAGCAGCTTCTGTGTGTTCACTTCAAATCTCAGCTCTGGTCCTTGCAAGCTACTGTTGGCGGGGAAGGCTGATGTGTCAGAGAAAGAAAGTACTGAAAATTCATTGATGTAGTGTCGTCCATCCTTCCACCCTGCTTACGCCACATGCTAACTGTGTTAACCTATCCTATCTCTTTCACCTTGCTTCTTATATTGGATTTGGAATTGACTGAATAAACCATGCAATTTGGAGTCTTGCTTTGGCCCATGAGCCTCTCTGTTCAGTGTTCTGTTCTCTTGAACAGCTTGCCTGTTAGTGTACTTATATGTTATCCTTGTAGCAAGGTAATTTCTCATGCAACAATAGTATTTGTAAGTTTTTAAGCTGGATATATATTCTACACACTGACTTACAACTTGATGTTTGATCAACATCGTATTTGTGAGATTCTTCCATAGGAGATATCCAGTACGTTCATTTTCATAGCTATATCCATTTTATGAATATTTCACAGATTGTTCAGGAATTCTGTTGGTCTAATGAAAGTTGTTTCCAATTTTTTACTATTACAATCAATGTTGCTGTGAATAATCTTATACTGTATCTCTTTGGGCACAGATAAGAGAATATACCTAGGAGGTCATACCTAGGAAGGAAATTTCTGGGTCAAAGAGTAATGCACACCTTTAACTTGACTGACCGTTGCCAAATTGTTCTCCAAAGTAGTTGTGCCAATTTATAATCTTACCAGAAATATGTAAGTTCCTGTGCTCTTAATCCTAGCCAACACTTTGTGTTGTCAGACTAAAACTTTTGCTGATCTGATGAATGGATGCACTCTTCTCATAAAGAATAATTGTGGCAATAGAAAAATTTTATGGCATTTCCCCAGTACTTCAATTATAATGAAAAAGTCTCTGCAAATTTCGTGTCAGATTTTTGGACTTTCTCAGTCTCTGTTTAAGGCCAAGTAAGGTTTCCTCTTTCTATTTCCAACACTGCCAGCACCAAAGGAAAAACAAATTTGTCATATTTTTTCTGTAGGGATTAGAGTTTGGAAGAATATCATGTTGGATGCTTTATGTAACAAAAATATCCCTCTGATTATACAGGGGCACGAGAATAAAAATTAACCTGCGTCCATAGAAATAAATCCTCACTAAGCATACATCATAAAGATGGTAGGTCAGTAGCAGAGTAATTATTAGTCACTGGCTGAGAATGCACTCATTTAAAAAATTTTACCAAGTTCTTCCCTATCCCAGAATGTTTGCCCCTGGGGGGCTTGTTCCTTGCCTCAACTTTAACTATTAATGTGCTGGGGTCAAAATTTTTCGTATTTAAGTAGACTCCAAAATGAAACATCTGAAATGATATATTCAGTATTGATAAGTCATTAGTGTCTCATTGGTCACATCTCTTTCAAAAGCACAAAAGGAATAGGACATAAAGCCCACAAGTGGTTAATGGTATCAGGTGGGGCCATCCCTCTTCCTCTTACCCTGAACAGGCAAATTTTCATTGTTAATATCCACCTTAACTCTTTTGCATGGCCCCCAAAACTTCTAGCAGTGTTCTCAAAGTATGGCCCAGGCATCCTTTCTGGCTTCAGATCCTCTAAAGTAATTATTTTAAAAATGCAAATTCCTAGGCCAGGCGTGGTATCTCACACCTGTAATCCCAGCACTCCGGGAGGCCAAGGCGGGTGTTTTGCCAGACCTCAGGAATTCAAGACCAACCTGAGAAAGAGTGAGACCCTGTCTCTAACAAATTACCTGGGCATTATGGCCGAAGTCTGTAGTCCCAGCTACTTGGGAAGCTGAGGCACGAGAATCACTTAAGCCCAAATGTTTGAGGTTGCTGTAAGCTATGATGCCATGGCACTCTACCCAGGGCAATAGAGTGAGACTCTGTCTTAAAAAGCATGCAGATTCCTGAGGGCCAGCCCAGCCCTACTCAATCAGTACATCTGAGGGTGAGACCCTGCAATCCACATTTTCAACAAATAATGCAGCTTAATTTAAAAAAATTTTTTTAAACAATTGAGAAGGATAGCTCACAATAAGAAAAGTACAGCAAAACACATGTGCAGTTCAATGCATTATAACAAAGTGAACATACAACCACCGCCCAGAACAAGGAAGCCTTGCCAGCACTTCCGAAGCCCCTTGCTCTTCTCTTAGTGGTGTCCACCACTGCACTGTCTGACACTCCCAGCTTCATTCTTGCACACACTGAAGGTGAAGGGAGAACGAGTTACAGGATAAAGTCTAGGTTGCTTAGCATGTCACATGACGCCCCTGTATAATTTGGTACCTGCACCTTCATCTTCTGTCTCTGCTCTTTTCACATGTCATTCTCAAGTCACTGGTAACCAATTATGCTTCGTTTTACAATTATTTATTTCCCTACGCCCCTGCTCATGCCCATACTGCCTCTGTGCTTGCTGCGGAGTGTCTGCACTTCCTCAGTCTTTCTATTAAAGTCATCCTTCCAGACCTGTCTGTCCACTTGTTGCTTGGTTATAAGGCCTCATGACTTTCACCCCTCAGCCCCATCCAAGACAGAACCATTACTCTTTCTCTGTGTGACTAAGAGCATCTTATAATGTGTGCAACTGTTCATTTACTTGTCTTTTCCACACCCTAATTGGGCAGAGGTTTTTTTTTTTTTTTTTTTTTTTTTTTTTTTTTTTTTGAGACAGAGCCTCAAGCTGTTGCCCTGGGCAGAGTGCCGTGGCATCACAGCTCACAGCAACCTCCAACTCCTGGGCTCAAGCAATTCTCCTGCCTCCGCATCCCAAGTAGCTGGGACTACAGGCACCTGCCATAACGCCTGGCATTTTTTGGCTGCAGCCATCGTGGTTGTTTGGCAAGCCAGGCTGGATTTGAACCTGCCTGCTCAGGTATATTTGGCTGGCACCTTAGCTGCTTGAGCCACAGGTGCCGAGCCAAGGGGCAGAGGTTTTTATAAAAGGTTTTTCCTTTTTTCTTTTTTGAGACAGTCTCACTATGTTGCCCTGGGTAGAGTGCTGTGGTATCACAGCTCACAGCAACCTGAAACTCTTGTGCTTAAATGATACTCTTGCCTCAGCCTCCCAAGTAGCTGCGACTACAGGAACCTGCCACAAGCCCAGCTATTTTTTGAATGTAATTGTCATTGTTGTTTGGCAGGCCTGGGCTGGGTTTGAACCTGCCAGCTCCAGTGTATGTGGCTGGCACCCTAGCCGCTGAGCTACAGGCACTGAGCCTAAAAAAGTTTTTTCTTGCACATATAGGATTAGTGTATATCCCTTAGCCATTGCTTAATTTTTTTTTTGTTTGTTTGTTTATTTGTTTGCCTTTTTAGGATATTAAGGTTTGGAATTTAAGGAGAGGGAGTGAGAAAAGACAATAGAGAAAGAAGGGAGCAGAGAGCAGGGAGATGATGTGCATCCCCCCAGAAGAAAGGAAAAATGCCCTCCCTGCCAGTGCTTAATTGTTGAACAAGCGAATAATCTCCAGGTATAATCATCTTTGGAAAAGCAACACACTGCAACTCTAACACCTCAGGGTATATTTGGATCAGATCATTTCTTCCTTGTCAGGGAACAAACTCTAAACATCAGTAGCACACTGGGTGTTTGAGAGGGAAGTGAAAGAGGGAGGGAGGAGGTGGGGAGCTAATGCTGTTGCCTGAAGGCCTGGAGGACTTGCAGAGTAAGGCACAATCAGACTTCTCCTGGCAGTGCCCAGCTGCCCTTTTCTCAGAGAGGACTGCCTGTTGTCAGCCCTCTATACTGTGTGGAAAGCCTGGACTGTTCCAGAATTCTTTACAACATCTTTTCCTGTCTCTGATCATCCTCACAGCATCTGTGCTCCTCTGAGTATCCACTGTTACCTGGTGCTCAGAGGACCTGGTAAGCATCTGGCAGCCTGCTGCAGGACACTACACAGCAATGTCAACAGTCCCAACAGAAATGAACCTTGACATACGGGCAAACTGAGAGATGGGAAGCACAGTGATTCAAAATCCGTTGAAGTCAGAAAAGATACTGTAAAGCAAAATGAAAATCTATCAAAAAGTAGTCAGTATGTTCAGACTGCTTCTATTGCTCAAGTCTGAATGAGAGCCATTGCTGGTGGTTTGATGCCTGCATGGGGAGTGGGGGCAGCTTTGGGTTCGGGGTTAGCACTCTTAGGAGATAGTCTGTGAAATGCAGAAAATGCTGAGCCTGTAAGCTGCAGTCTGGGAGAGAGTGGGCCCTGTTGTTCTCCCGTGAAGAATAAGAGCCTGTGGGTGGGTCTCAAGCAGCACAACCAGCACTGCACCTGCTGGGCCCAGTTTTCTACAGCTAAACAGAGACAGCATTTGAAACAGGGGCATCAGAGATGGCCCAAATGCCAGTTCTGTCATAGTTTGGGTGTGGAAGCCCAGAGAATGTCATATCTTCCCAAAAGCTCTGGGAAGACACAGGTCCCTGCAGTAAGAGAATCCTCAAGAAGGTACAAGTGGATACATGCTTGAATGATTAATCAGCAATAAAGAGAATGTATTTGTGACATCAGATTAAAAAGCAGTTGAAACAAGCTGTGTGTGTTTGTGTGCACATGCATATTTCTATATCTGACACATGGCATACTTTCAAGACAGGCAGATTACGTACTAACTGGTCAATACATATTTGCTGGATAAGCTCCTGATTTTTGTTACCCTCTTCAAACAAGTGAATGATCACAGTACAACTGTGCTTTCATTTTTATTTCACTGTAAATTGCTTTTGAAGGAGGATCTTTGTTAAAAAGTAACATTTAATTTTTTCTGGTTTTCGAAGTAATACATGTTTATTGTTGAAATTTTTAAAAACTGAAAGCATAAAGAAGAAAATATAAATTATCTATGATAGCCACCCAGAGATAATGTTGTTAACATTTAGTAAATTGCTTTCTATTTTACTTAGGCAGAAAGATTATAGATCATTTTTTTCTGTTCTATTTTTATCCATAAGTTATCAATATTTTATGAGCAGTTACCATTATTAAATATTAACTGAAAGATTTCATCATATAAATGACTTATTTAACCAACACATTATTTTTGATATTTATATTTTCCAATTTTATAAATGTGATAAACATCCTTCTTAAATGTGTATAAATTTAATATACTAGAAGTGAATCTTCTGGATGAAATGATATGAACACTCTGAAACTGGTTTGATTTGTCAAATTGCCCTTCAAAATGTTATTTATCTTTTTACTGGCAATTAAGAGCTGTGAAGCCCCAAGCCTCACCAACACCAGGATGATCTGGAACATTCTGTTTAAAGAATGTGTTTTATTGTTGGAGAACATCCTCACTCTGCCACTTTTGAAATTGTTGTTACAGTAGGAAATGAAAAATACGGCAACAGAAAGAAAATCAAAGTCCTTAAATTTTTTTACTACTGCACATTATTGCAAGTCCTGAGTAGGCTGATGAATCATGATGTATAAGTCTGGGTAAGCACAACAACATAATTCAAACCATTAAAATGTAACTGCAATTATACGTGAACAGAACTATGTTTGATTTACCTTTATTTCAGTAGTTTAACAATCTCTTGTGGTAAAACACATTGTGCTTTCTCCTTTCTAAGTGTCTCTTCCTAGAAAGTAGTCAGTGTTGAGTAATTTGTTGTGACAATTAGCCCAACTCATCAACATTAACACATTTAATTTCTTTATAGCTGGTTGAATGATAAGGCAACTCAGGGTGACAGGTGAACCCACATGCTGAAAGCTCTTGGTGTGCTGGGCAGCGTTTGAATGTATTCCGCTTTCCTTTTCCTGATACCTGTATCTGATAAACATACCACCTCTCCCAACCCAACTAAAGGATGAGAGAAGGGAAGATTGCTGCTGCTCTGTCCCCTTTCCCTGCAAATCTGTCCCAGCTCCTCCATCCTATCATTCCCATCAGTCACAAGCCAAGAAGGTGAATTTGGGGCTAGCTGGGAGAAGTCTGTGTGAGGATCTCTTTTCTGCCTCCTCTACCTTTCCTTCTTCTTCTTTAGTGAGTCATGTGCTTGGCACTTTTTCTAGTTTTCACTTACCCCAGGATAGTTATGTCCACTTTAGTCAGTGATTCACAAGCACACAGGTTAATCTCCATCTTCTCTCTCCACTTTCTTTCAATTAAAGAAGGGCTCTCTTCCTACTTCCTTGAGACTTTCATGAACTAGGAAAAGCCCCACATCTTGGCTGACGTATCACACACCGTTGTCAAGGAAGCATAAAAATGCTCCATCCACCCCACGTGAGTGCTAAAAATGGGTACTCCAGCTAGGGGGTCCCTTAGATCATATACGTGGAGAAAGAGACAAGCTCAGAGACTGAGCTGGAAAGTAAGAGACTGGATGTTAGTCTTAGACAAATAGGGCAGAGAAAGGCAAAAATGAACACGGAATTTGGAGGAACAAGAAAGCCAAATGAAATGTGCAAATAGAACACAGTTTGAATAAATTCCAGAGATGGGGAGCAGAGTATTTTTACCTGCTCAGTGTTACAGAACAGTTAAATACACAAATCCTGCACAGTGGAGAAAAGGGAGGAGAAGACAGTAGTTGAGTTGTAACCACGGTTGCCAAACAGAAGGGATAGAGGAGAAAGAAAAACATGGCCCAGATCCTTAAATGGGGTCCTGAAACTCGCTTCAGAGAGCCTTCAAAACTTTCCGTTTACATTCTTTTGTCTTAAAAACAAACTTTTAAAATAAACCACAATTACTCTTTTAATTGACTATTGTATTTATTGCTCTTTATATTAGCAAAGTATGATACAAATTTCTTTAACTGTAGAAGTCAACTGCATTAGAGGATTTCTAAAAATCACACCTAGTCCCCTTAAAGTCTGTAATACAATATTTTCACTTGTATTTTATAAACATTGGCAACCCATCCTGGGAATCTAGTCATCTTATCCTTTTTTTTTTTTTTTTTAACTACCAACAAGGATTGCATTCTAAGTTCAAAGACAAACTTATAAAGAAATAAATGCTTGGAAACCAAACCAGCTGTATGTTGAATTTCTGCAAAGTATTTGTACTTTGAATGTATGTGACATAAAGGAAGTTCAACTAGTTGAACTGTTATTCCTTTTTCCCTTAAAATTCTGTAATATTATCATAAAATGTAGTGCTTGAAGATTTGCTTATTGTTTAGAAGAGCAGCTATGCTGAAATTACCAGTTATTGCATACTCCTCTTGTCTTTAAGAAACATGTTTAGAATCTCCGTATTTAAAAATATCCAAATTTTCATATATTTAAAAAACTATTTAATCTACAATATATTTCTAAAGTTTTAAAGTTCACATTGCAAAATAAAGGAAATTGTAATTATATTTCTGGCAATATGAACATCGTACATGACTCAGTTAATTGCTGGCCACCACCACACAGAGTGGGAAATTTGATAAGAATGGAATTGTTCTGAAGCAGTCAGAGGATAACACTAAGAGAGAATTATATTGTATCTTAGATCTCATAGGTTGTAGGCCATATTCTTTCTCTCCTCTAAGAACATTTTAAATTTATTATGCTTGCTTTTGTTTTCAATCACTGAAACATTTTAAAGTAAGAAATCTTTCTGAAAGTAACAAATCATTTCAGTGACATTTTAACTCCAATGTCAGAACCACTACCAACTTTCTACATTTTTTCTACTGAAAACTTTTTAGTTTTATAATGTAGAATTTTTTTTGTCAGAAAGAATTCTTATTTTTGCAAATATACGAATCATTAAGCAGTTTGATAATTTGTAAAAATCCTGTTATACATGTTTGCTGAATTAAAGAGAAGGATAAGACATAGTTCCTCTTTGCAAGAGGCATTCATTACACTATATTTAGGATGAACACAAATGGAGCGACTAAAGATGCATAAATAACTATGAACCCTCCACGTGGCAAAAAAAGGTAAGTGTAATGGCAGAAAGGGAAAGTAGAGGCTATCACGGGACGTGGTAGTCAGGGTTCTCTTTAGGGAAGGTGTGGCAGAACCTTTAAAAATGAGAGAAACATGTGAGACAATGTTTCTGAAACCTACAGCACTGGCTTGGCATCTTAGGGTTGTTAGTGTCATGGTTTGAGCATGGGCTCTAGGACCAAGTTTTTAGCCAAGCTTTCCCCAGTGACCTCAGGCACAGTACTGCATGCCTTGTTTTTCTGACCTCTACAAGAGAATGATGGTGTGAATACCACCACTTAATTCACAGAGCTGTTATAAGGATCAAATGAATTAATAAAGTAATATAGCACTAGTAGGTCCTCAATAGATATTTGCTATTATTTCCTTGCACCACTACACTAACATTTACTTAATAGTTTTCTTTTAGATGGTCAGGTTTTTTTATTTTTTTATTTTTTACTCAAGTAAGTCTATTTAAAAGATATTTTGAGATTGTTATCCTAAGTGGATAATGAATCTCATTTGCTTCTACGGAAGATAACATTAAAAACAAATATAAGGAAAACAGTACTATTATATTCTAGTTATACACTGGGCCTGTCAAAAGCTCTGAGCTGAAGCCTGTTTTCTCTTTGTAAAAGAACGATTCAGCAAGTGTTATTAGAGGGATTAGAGAGATACTGGCAGTAACTTAGATTTCCTCCTTCAGAAGGACTGGAAGAGAATTGAAAAAGGAATAACTTGCTCAGTTTGTGATTTTATTGCTATGTAGTGGCACTGTGCACTTTCCCTCAAGAAACATCTCAGCACGCTTCCCATGCTTTGGCAGGGCCATTAGAAGATAAAGTGAAGGAGAACTGTTTGTTTCTATTACAAGACCAGTCTTGTTTGCAAAGATGTGTTATGGGAACTCATGATATATTTTCAAAGGTACACATTATATTCTATTTTCTATCAATTTCAACTCCCATTCAGAAGCATGCAAAAATTGTTCTTTATCTCTAATTTTTAAACTCAAGAGGGAAAATCTTGTTTCCTAAGACAGGAAATAAACACCATATTTGGTTGTATACTCTGACACTTTATGGGTTAAAACTATGAAAAGACCTGTAAAATAAACTTCTCCCAAACTACCCCTATCAGGTAAAAACAAAAACTAAGTGAACCTGGAATTTTTTAAAAAGTGTTTTCAAAATTTAAAACTGTACAAGTGATACCATTAGAAGTAGTTTTGTATACCTGTGCTGTTATAGACAAAAATTAGGCCTAAGATGGTATTTGCAAGTGATGTTCCTAAGAATAAGCACAAATGAATAATGGATAAAAACCAAAATTGGGTATATTCCTCAGGCCACTTTCCAAATGGTGTTAAAATTCAGATTTTGATGCATTCATTAACTCTTTGTAATTTAAAAGAAATTTGTTCTTGCAAATTTAATATGAATTACTTTGGTAACATTCTAAAATTACTTTGCAATTTATGCACTGCATTTAAATAACTCTTGCTCTTAATATTTTATTGGAGATGTTACATATTTGATCAGAAGTAGATATCACATTTTAGGTACTTCTATTAGGAAATATAATTCATACTAAGAACACCTAGTCAGTTCATATTTTTCATTTCATTCAGTTAATCAATAAATATTTATTAAGTATGTCAGCTACTATTCTAGGCACAGAATATATAGCAGTGAATAAAAGACCACAACAGACAAAAACGTCTACCCTCTCAGAAATTATAGGCCAGTGTCCTTTAGGCTCTTATTGAAATACAGAATGAAACACATTTCCATTTTTAAGAAATTTTTTTTGTGTGATTTGAGTTCAAAGGGATGCTATTAAAAGAATATCATTCTTATTCCTTAGCAATTAGTTTTTATTTTCATCTTTTAGAATACATAAAAATACATTGAAAACTGTAAAAAAAAACACAAAACATTTTCCTTTCCCCCTTTAGACTTTTCTTTGTCCTTCTTTTTACACTTTTATAGAAAAGTCCTGGGGTCAGAGCATCATGACTTGCTTGCCTGTGTCCTAAGCACACAGCCCCAAACGTGGCACATAATTGGCGCTCAACAAGCTGCACTGAATAAATGAGTTACTTCCATATGTAGGTATTTATTATAAAATCCAGCCAGGAGAAACCTATTACAGGGATGGTTAACAAAAGATACTCAAAATAGTCCAAATGGGAACTATTTATGTCACTACATTCTTTTATGCCTGTTTGGGATTTCCTCCAAGAAACTCTTCACTCCTGAAAATGTCTGATCTCCACCAGAAGGTCTTCAGAAAACAATCAGACACCATAATTGTTACCTTCCAGGATGGAATGTGCATCTCTTCTCTATCCCTTCACAAGTGGGAGAAGACTGTGTGTATCTGTGTGTGCATACACGCCATGGAGGGCACCAGGTGGTGTTCAGGGATGGCATGAATGCCAAAAAGTGGAAGGTGAAAAATGATAATGCTTCTTCATCAGACTTTTTCAGATACATGTACAGGTGAATGCCTCAATTCATTTTTAGCAACCATATTGTCTGCAGTGTTGTAATACAGACATACAGAATTAGAAGCCTAAAATTTTATCTTTTCTTCATTTTCCTTCCTCCCACCACTTCCCCCCCACCATAGGGCGTTTAAGGCAAGGCAAACTGGGCCAAAAATGCCATTCTTCATGTGGGAAGAATATACTATCTAAATGTCCCCAGAAAACAAACAAGGAGAGATTTTAGTGTTTAACTGTAGAAATAACCTGTTATAAGTCAGAATAAAAAGTATCTGCCTTGACATATTTCCTTTTCAGAATCATGTTCAGCCAGACACAGACAAGCTTGGGAAGAGGATTTAATGCTGTTTCCTCCAACTCTGGAAACAATTTCACTTGAAGACTCAATAGTAAAGGTAAGACTACTCACTCTGTGACTCTTGAATCAGTGATTGTACATCTTTATGGAAGAAAATTTTTTCTCTAGCTGTTCAGAACCAACAGTGTTTGCAAAACACCAAAATTTCAGAGAGATATTAGAAGAGAATTTTGTAGATTTTGTTGCCTGAACATTCATTAACCTCTACCTTTCCTTATGAGCCAAGAAATGTCCTACTCTTTCTTTTACTATAACAACCTATGTTAACTTTCTTTTTATCCACTGCAGCAAAAACTGTGACAATTACTGAGGCTAAGAGAAATTTCCAGCACTGATTTCATCACTTGAAGAAGAATTTGAGGAATTAAACATGCTTATTCATTTGAAATTATCATCTACTCCAGACAGAACCTGTCACCAACAATAAAAAAGATTTAACTTTAATTATATGTATTCCATTGTGGCATAACTTATTTCTATAACATGTTTCTGAAAAAAGAAAAGATTCTGTATTTTAATAATGTCTTATCATCATCCTATCCATTGCTGCAACATAAAGATGTAGCAAAGAATTTCCCATTTCAAAGAATGCCTTGTATCCCCATCAGCAAAGTAGGCACACTCTGGGAGCCCAGCCAGGATGTGGGAATGGCCTTCTGTAAGACTGGATTTTTATTTGTATGTTAAAACGGGATTCTACCTGTATTTGCAGTACTTTTTTATCAACTAATTCTCTCTACCCTTCAACAACACAGTGCTAAAATTTGGAGGATTCTTTATTTTTCCATTTTTCAAAAAAAAGGAATAATAGATTTGAAGTAGATTAAGTACATTTAAGTACATTTTTGAAGGTGTTTTAATACTTCCCTTGGTTAGAAAAGTTTATGCAACCCAAACTCAAAAATTGTATATTATGCCTTAAGAACTCTATTTTGACATACATTCTAGCTTTGTGCTAGCGCCGTTGTTTTTCTGTATCATAGAAATAGGAAACATGATTAACCTAACTGACAGGTTTTCAGGAGGTTGAAAAGGTTGGAATTAAGTTACCCAGCCAGCGCGACAGTTGTCAAAGCTGCATTTCGGGTTTGTCGGTTCCCATCCCTCCCCCCCTCCTCTTGTACCAACGCCGTGGTGGTGGCGGGGAGGGGGTAAGACGGGCGAGGCAGATATTCTCCGAACCCCGAGTTCAGCGCCGCGCACCTGCCGCTCCTCTGTGCGGTCGCAGCAACTTCCCGCAGGACGCCTCGGCCTTCTGGGCAGGGGCGCACCTGGCCCACCTGCCACCCCACCTCCGTCCCGAGCCCGAAGGAGCGGGGGCGGGCTCGGCGCCTGGATTAGTGGGCCCGGCGCGCTATTTTTTTTAAGTCAGCCTCCCGGGGGATGTTGGATTTGGTGGGGTGTGTTCTTTGAAATACTATATTGGGAACCTCACACATAATTTTTTTTTTTAATTGCAAACCTTCCCAGTTCGCTCCGCAGCTGGAGACCAGGCCCCAGGCGGCGTCACCCGCCCGCTCTCCCTCCTTCTCGCCCCCTCCCCGAGGCCGGAGCGGGACTCGCGGGCGACGCCCCCTCCCGGGCGCCCACTTGGTTCCTCCCAGCTGCCGTGTGAATGGGCCGCCCTCCGGATTCCGCGGAGGGGGCGGCGGGAAGAGGCCGAGCCCCGGCCCTGGCGGCCGCCCCCGCCCCCGCCCCGCGGCGGCCCACGCCGGGATCTGCGTCACTCGGCCGCGCGTGGGCGGGAGCCAGATCCGCGAATGTAGCAAGAGCGGAATCTCCCAATGTGACAGCGCCGGGGGGTGGAGGCGGTGGAGGCGGGCGGGGGAGGGGGAGGAGGGCGCTGCGCGCGTGGGGAGGGCAGAGCAGGGGCGGGCGCAGCGGGGGAGGCGCCGCCGCCGCCGCCCGCGCGCCTGAGCGCCGAGGAGCGGCCGCCGCCACCGCGGCCGAGCGAGCGCCGTCGGGGCGGGCGGGCAGGAGCGGCGGGCCCGAGCTGGTGGGGGGGAACAAGGAGAGCGCACCCACCACCTTCCCTTCCCCCCTCGATGGGAGCGGGGGCGTCCCGGCTCCAGCAGCCGCCAGAGGAGGGAGAGCCGGGGGCCGTCACTTCAGAGTTGGGGCTGAGCAGGGCTCGGGGAGAGCGCGCCAAGACCGCTGCAGCCGCTGGCCGAGTACGTACCACTGCGGACGTTCGCCGCTCCTGGCCGGCCCAGAGCGGGACGCGTTCGCGCGGCCGCGGGCAAACTTGGAGCGGCGGAGTCTCCGGGCCGCGCGGGCACTTCGGGGGCGGACGTCCAGGGGAGCGGGCTTCGCGCTGCGGCCGCCGGAAGGAGAGGGCGGCCTCGGGCTCGTGTGGGCGATTCCCGGAGAAATTCGGTGTACGGGGGCCGCAGCAAGGAGGGGAGTGCAGCAGCGGCCCTGGCGTGTGCGTTTCCCTTAGAGAAAGCCGGGGTGCGGAGTCCGTTCTTCCCGGCTGGGGTCGTCACGCGGCGCAGGGAGGAATCGTGGGGTGGTGTGCGGTGGTGTGGGGGTGTGCGCTGTGGGTTGTGCGCGCCGGCCGGAGTTCTGCAGCCACCTTCGTCTGGGGCAGAGTCTTTTTGCTTCTTTGCTTTGTAAAAGTGCTGCACTTAACCGTCTTTTATTTTCTTTCTGGGTATTCTCGCCTTCTGAATGTAGTTTTTAAAAGCGGAAGGAGAGTTTTGCTTGGAAGTGGCTCCCAGAAAGTTGGCACCGAGGTGCATGGAGAGAGACTCTTTGTGCCTGTAAGGCCGAGTGAGGAATTTGCAAACACATGTGGGACATCCAAGCCTTGGATGCAGAGGTGTGTGACCTTACCCTGGAGAAGCATTTAAAGTGCTGTTAGATATTTGTGGTCTGCAAGCTTCCAGTTCACAAAGCTTGAGATAGGAAACGACGCTTCTAGTAAGCGTAACTGTTGCAAGATCTTGGGAAAAAGGATAGTTGAGTTGGAATATACATTTATAGATTCTGCAGACCAAGTTTTGCAGCAGGTGGTCGGGAGGAATCGTAAATTTGAATATACTTACCCTTTGCTCCTTGACATTTGGGATGCATGGAAAATTTTTAGGTGGCTGGTAATTTAAAATTTTATCTGAAAGAGTGGATTTGGAGTAACTTGTCACTGCCAATTGGTTCACCAGTGACATGTCTGCCAACTTAAGGAGTGCAAAGATCAGAAGCTGAGAGAGAAATTTCTCAGATCGTGTTTAAAAATATTTTGGCAGTTTTAATAGATAATATTAGATTGCATAGAGGAACCGAATTTAAAATAGATTACTCACGTAGGAAATGCTTGGCTGTTTTGTTAAAGAGTGTGCACGCAGTGGCTTACCCTCTTAAGTTTTAACTTTCTTGAATTTTTTTTTTACCTGGACAACTTACCCAGTCATGACATTTCATAATTTATGTGTGGGCTTTAAGAATTATTGGAAGAGAGGGTGCATGGGATCTGATTTCTCTGTTTTGGATGGAGATTGATCTCTTGAAGACTTGAAAGAGCTGCTGCTTATCTAAGTGCAAGTAAAAGTGGCCCTTAGATGCAAGGGTATTCCTTTTTTCCTACATATTTGCTTTAATTGAGATAGTTACTATTGGACTTTTATTAAGTTTAAAAGATTATTTTGTCCTCATAGATATTAGCATGCCAGTAAAATTGCTCTTGAGAATTAGTTGAAAGCTGAAAAGGGCAACCTTTTTTATGCCTGTTTTGGATCCTAGATATTGGAACATGAGGTCTTGAAAGAAATTATTTTAAGGAGTCATTGGAAGATTTCTTGTTTTAATTTTATTATTTTTAATTAAAGCTAATATGCCACCCTGATGTTAGAAATATTTTGTTTTTCCTGGCTCTGGTGGTCTCTTGTATGTGAATGTATTAGTAGTAACAGTAATAATTATAAAAACATTGAGGCACTATACATTTTTTATCTTACTCAGCTTGCTAATTGTGGGTGTAATTCACATAACTGATATAAGGAGGTTAAATGAGCTTGTATGTCTGATAAATGATTTGATATATCTGACACAGGCGTCCTCAAACTATGGCCGGCGGAGGACATTGATCTGGCCCATGGGGTGTTTTTGCTGCCGCTACCTGTCCTGCTTAGCCCACTTGTCCCGGGGCCCACAGTCTGGCCCTCCAACGGTCTGAGGGACAGTGTTTTAAAAGTTTGAGGACCCCTGATCTAACAAATACTTTATCTCATTTTGTTTTAAAATTAATTCAATTGAATAATCTTAACTAAATTAATTCAAGTTTTTCCTTTTTCATGGCTTGTAAACAACTACTGTCGTATAGGAAAGTTAGTAGATTTTCCGTCTTTTTGTTGTTAGAGGGTAAGTTAAAGCAATACATACTTTCCTTGAATTATATTTTAAGAACATACTGGTTTATTAAAGATTTGAGGGGGTTGCATTATGGACACTGTAGATGCTTCCTTGAAAGAAGAAATTATAAAGTGGGGGAGATCTTTGAAGAATTTGTTGTATGAACTTTAAATACTTGAAATAAAAGATGGTTGGATGGAAACCAAGTATGTCAGGGTTTTTGTTTTGTTTTGTTTGATATAGAGAAAGGGTCTTACTGTGTTGCCCAGGCTGTCCTAGAAATCCTGGGCTCAAGTGATTCTCCTACTTCAGCCTCCCAGGTTATGTCAGATTTTTATATCTGTTGACCAAAGACTTAGGCCTTGTCCATTCCATTGTAACAAGCCTGTAGTTGCTTTTTCTTGGTGCTATTATGTACATTTTGGAAATGAATTCTCTGTAAAATTTACCTTTAAATGTGAAGCTGTGTTCCAGATGAAAGTGACTATTTTATAATGTGTTTTGAACACTTTAAGATCATACTAATGTATAATCAACTTGTCTATGCATATTGTGGAATTTATTAAATATATTACAGTATAAATAATACCCACTCAAGGATAATAGAAGCTTGCTAGTCCCTTTGGATTTATTTTTATCTACTTGCTTCTTTCATTCTTTTCAGTAGTAGAATGAAGAATAGTACAGTTATTATGTTAAATGCAAATTCCCTCTGTGATCTGACATGTTCACTAACTCATACAATAGTAGAATATACTCTTTAAACTTAATAATGGAACAAGGGGGAAACTTGAGAAGTTGATGCTGGGAAAAAATAGTAATCCTCATCTTGTGAGAATTAACAGCTAAAACATACCATTAAGCTTTCAAATACTTTGTCATTTCTCAGTACGTTATATTTGGGGGGTGGCACATTAATTTGCATGGTATGTTAATTTAATAATTTTTACAGAGAAATTTCTGAAAAGATGATACCATTTGTATCATCTACATACTCATTTGTACTACATACTCTTGTGATTAGAGAGCACTTAACGTTTGTTGAATGACTTGACGGTTGGTTGGTTGAAGTATTTGCTTATTATTATAGTTAAATTATAGTTATTGCTTAATAGTAAAATAAATCTGATTTACTTTTTAAAAATTTTGATAAATAAATTTAAGCTTTCACATTGGATACTTTTCAGTAAAATTTTAAGGAGTCTCAAAAAAAACTTTTCCAGTTTTATTCAAAAAGAATCCATAGGTAGGTAAGAATGTTTTCAGTTTCCCAGGTTACCATTAATTTATTAAATACTGTATGCTTAATTCATAGCTATGATAGTAAAGATAGTAAAGATCCAAAAGTGTCTTGACTTAAGATACAGCACTGGATGCTTACTAGTAAGTGTGCCTAGATAAATAGTTTGGAACTTGAAATATATATGCAGGAGTTTGTACCTAGGCCAACCCTGAAATCTTAACCTGTGAAATGTGACTGAACTATTACACATTTAATCATTTTAGCTTGAGTTCTGGGTTCTAGGATGAGAATAAAAGTGAGAAAAATTAACTTCCCACAGGTTCATTCTTCCCTAAATGAAATTCTGGCTTTTTATAAACCTTTTTCAGTTTCATCTTCAGTGGACCTATTGCACCCTTCTCTAGAGCACTGTACCTTCCAGCTGCACTGTCCTAAATTTGGCAGTATTGCAGAGGCTTTAAGTGTAGTTTCTGTCCTCAGATTTCCTATTTTCTTCATCCCCGTTTTCCTTCTCACTCTTTCATTTCCTTAGTGTGCAGCATATCTTGTCTAGATGTTAAGAGGAAAACAGTCTGGTGAACCAATTCCCCTTAATCTGCAAATGACTCATGAGCTCTTAACTTCCCAAGGTGTTTTCATTTTTTGTAAGTTTATAAGAGTTGCTATTAACTCAGATAATTTCATTTATTTTTATTTATCTTATTTTTTACATTTTTTTCTGAGACAGAGTCTCACTTTTGTCACCCTGGGTAGAGTGTCATCATAGCTCACAGCAACCTCAAACGCTTAGGGTCAAGCAATACTGTTGTCTCTGCCTCCTGAGTAGCTGGGACTACAGGTGCCTGCCACAATGCCCAGGTAGCTTTTTTTTTAGAGATGGGGGGTCTCACTCTCGCTTCAGGGTCAGGCTGGTCTCAAACTCCTGAACTCAAGCAATATACCTGCTGTGGCCTCCAAGAGTTATAGCTGTGAGCCGTTGTCCCTGGCCTAACTCAAGATAATTTTAAAGCAAAAATTTTAGAATGGGAAGGAATTTCTAGTCCTCTGCATGAAAAAAGTCAGGCCTTACTGGGATTTAGCCCTTGGTTTCTTCCCACTCCTGGAAGAGTCTCTTTTCCTTGGACTGCCATAGACTTGCTTGTGTGTGTATATGAGTATTACATATGCAGTATACATACTATATATGTTTGTGTATGTGTGTTTAACAAAGATTCCTTTATGTATAGCATGGAGGGGAGAATAGTCAAGAATAGTGATTATGACTTCATCTAAATATAAGGATCATTTATAGGATAGATATTTGAGGATAACTTGTACTTTGTTTAATTTATAGGATTTAAAAAGAAAAAGACCTAGAATATCTCGTGACTGACCTGAATTTTTAAAATGCAAATATTGGGGGTGGACTCACATACATGATACATAGTATGACACTCAGGTAGTCCTGTATTTGGGAGAGACTCTTTTGATCTCTGAGAAAAATAACTGTGTTATTCGGAATCTACCATATAGCCTTCTAAAAACAAAGAAGTATTAAGGAGAAGGGAATGAAAAGGATTGGAAGTAAGGTAACAGGATGCTCTGTTATTAGGCCGGCAATTCTTTGGGACACCATTTGACATAGAATGCATTCATCTTAAAATATGAACAGTTGTGGCTGGTGAGATTTTGACTCAAACATTGGTTTTCATTCAGTAGCAACCTTTAGAGAGATGTTCTACATAGAACACTTTAGCAGAAATGGGGAGGGGGGAGATTAAAAGAGAGAAAATAATGATATAAAAAGTTTATGATATTTTATCCTAAATCTTTTTCGATTCACATAGTAAATGCTTTTTAGTCAGAATTTTTCCAGTTGAGTATAAAATGTGGAATGCTATTTATATATTATTTAATATGATTAAACTATTTTGATAAAAATGGAAAGAATATTTTATTAGACAATTGTTTTGCTTTGATTTTGGAGATTGTTATTTGTATATAATTTGAAGAGAATTTCATTGGAAAAATATTGGTCAAAGAAATGGTGTCAATATAAAGATTTTATCTACCGCATTGAGAAAAGTTGAGTATTGGGTATAAATCTAGTACTCCTTTTTAGATATGGTGCATTGCTTCTCCATTGCCTTCTCCATTATGGTCAGCACCCCCCATAAGATGCTTTTCTGCTTTCAGATTTGGGTGCAATACTGTGATGAGGGGCCTGACAGAGTGACTGAGCTGCAATGCCATTCACCTTAGCCAACAAAAAAATAGAAGGCGGGAGGATGCTGGTCAAATTCCTTTCCCCTTTTTCCTTTGGTAGACTTCTCCAGGAGATAATTCCATCTTTAAGCCGCAGAGATGTTCTATTAATATAACGTCCAACCAACAGAACTCTGAGAGCACTCTCTGCAGGTCTCTTTAAGGCAGTAGCCAACACATTCACACATGTCACCATGTGGACACACATCATTCTGTGGCTCAGGTACTTTTTGCTCACAGCCTTACCACTGTGGACATGTACCTCCCAGAAAGTCTCATAACCTGTAATTCTTATTAAAGATAGAGTAGAAGTAGTTTAGGAAATTATTGAAGATAATTGTGTGTGTGTGTGTGTATAATATTTGTATATTTGCATTTGAAGCAAATAATGAAGTTCCAATATTATACCAAAAAAAAAGAAAGAAAGATTAATAGGACCTAATTCCTGTCCTCAAGGTGTTTATAACCTAGCAGTAACCTTTTCTGCAGAGACTAGGTGAGTTGTCCTTGTTTTCTGGCTCCTTGACCATGGCATAGCATTCATCTTAGTATTTAAGTGTCTGCTTCTTGATAGTTTCTCTCCCAGCTGATTCTCCATGAAGGACAGTCTTTCCTTTGTATCCTTGGAACTGGTTCAGTGCTTAGTACATTTCAATAAGTGTAAAAAATGAAAGAGAAGAAGTATTATGGGTTTCAGAGAAGGAAGAGGACACCTACAGCCAGAGGGTGTAGGAAAGGCTTTTTGGAAAAGTTTAGGGAGGTTGGAGGAGGGAAGATGCCTGGCACAGGCAGGAAAGTGGGAGGCACATTTGAGGAATGCCCATGTATCTGTTTGGCAGGGTTTAGGGCCATGTTAAGGAAGAGAGAGGGGTCTGGGTTGCTCATATAGTCAGACAGTTAAGTTCACAAACTCATCTTAGGAAAAGTGCTACATGCCTCATTGCTGAATATCACTACAGTCATCTTCAAAGTACTCCCCTTGGCCATCTGGTGACCATAGTGATAGTCAGGAATGAGGTATGTGCCATTTTTTCTGGGTTGAGTTCATGAACTTAATTGTTTGACATTATACATGATAGCTCTGATGACCATTCCAGAAAGAGAGTTCCAAAATTGCTTTGAAGGGTACATTAGGTGCTGGCATCAGTGCATAGCTTCCCAAGGGGAGTACCTTGAAGGTGACCATAGTGATTCAGTAGTGAGGTATGTAGCACTGTTTCTAGAATGAGTCTGGGAACTTAATGGTCAGACCTTGTATATGTAGTTTGGGTATCTTTCTCTATGCAGTGGAGAAATTTGTGCAGATGAGTAAAGAGCCGTTGCCTGTCCCTTCGAAGGGTAAAATTGGCATTGCATTGTGCAGTCTATTGAAGATGAGCTGTTTGCAAAGTTAGGGAAAGAAACAGTAAACACTAGAATTAGGTGCTTTTGAGGCAGAGAAAGAAAAGCGTGGTATGGCCTAAAAACATGTAGATTTGACGAAGGAAGAGAAAAAAACAAAGATGGAATCAGAAGTAGTGTAAGCAACAGGAATTGGGAAGAGTAAATTTGGGAATCTAGAAGAAGAGAGCAAGATGAGATAATATACTTGCTTCTGAATGTATCAGATTTGAGATTGTGATAATCCTCCAGACAGAATGCCAAATTATAGTTTGGAAGAATGATTCAGACTGATGATTTCAAACTTTGCAGGTATAAAGATTACTTTTTAAATAAAATAATTGTGAATATTCACACTAACGTTTAGATTGAGAGTATATATAATGACGAAACAAATAACACTTTTAAAAGAGTTTACTTAAAGCAAATTCATGGTGTCTTTTTCACTCAGTAGTATGTGCTTAGTGTGCATTTGGACCTGAGAACACTTTGTAGTAACTTAATGACCCTGGCCTATGAACCACTGATCCAAGCTACAGATAGATTTGAAGGTCATCTGCTTATAGTGATAATTGGAGCCTGCGAGTGGGTGAGATCATCAAGGGAGAATATGGACAGAAAATAGGAAGAGATCTAAATAAAACTTAAAGGAATTTTTGGATTTAGAATATAGTAAGGGAAGGTAGGGAAAACAATATAGCATTACCAAAGTCAGGGTTCAAGGAATGATGTCATGCAGCAGAGAGATTGGTGAGAGAGAGGCTGAGGGGGTGGAAGGATAACTCAGTAGGTGCCTGAGAGTTTTGATAGATTGGTGAGACCCGAAAGCTGGTGGGACTGAGGCAGGTTTGAAGGAATTGTTCTCAATTTTACTAGTGACCAGTAAGGGCCTCTCTCTTATCCTAAACCCACATACCCAGTGTGGAGAATGTCAGGGAAATCTTATTTCTCATAGGGAAACGGGTTGATGAGTTAAGTTTTCTGGATCAGACTAGCTGTTTATTTCACTTAGCTTGGTTTGAATTTGGCAGATGACTGTTGCTACTCTATAAGAAGTAAAAGTGAGATTTTTTAAAAAAGATTTTGGAACAAATCATTACCATTTAAAATCAATGAATAACAACAACTAATGGTCTTGAACTGATCTTTTCTAGTTGAATTCCTCTTTCCTAATACTGGGTTTTTTTTTAAATTGGACTGAGCAGGGTGAGGAACATTTAAGCTTCCTTAAGGGGAAGTTTGCTATATACCTGCAGCAAGGCCTTAGGTTTAGCTTTTGCAGTAAGAATGAATAACTGCTTTATCGTAGCAGTGGAAAGCATGAAAAGGTCAGACTCAGCATGCTTATTCAGGATATCTTGAAAAGGCCAGATAACAGTTTTCAGCTGAGTGGTTTATTATGTGATGAGCTACCTGTGTGTAGTGTTTTGTTGGGGTCCTTTTTAGTGTTTACTGCAGGTTGCAGAGATGCAGGTAGAAGCTTTCTTTTAATTTATTTGACCTTTATGTTGTCAAAGCATGAATGGTTACAGATTTCGTGAAAAAAGAAAATCTTACAAAAGTTTTCTTTAAATCACTTCAAGTTAATGTGTGAAGGGGTGGGTGTTTAAATTATCACAGCGGGCTTTGGAAAGAAACTGAAACATTCTCCTAAAGCAAAAGCTTAAGGAGAAAACTTTCCCAGCAGTAAGTGTGGGCTTTTCAAAAGCCTCCCAGGATTCTTGAATGCTTTGCTTAGTTATGTTTCATCTGTTGTCTTGAGTTTGGACAGGTAGAGTTGTTGTGGTCTATCTTTATGGAAATAGTATATTCTCAACTACTTTCTTAAGGTTTTCTTTGGGGAATTAGAGGTTTTTCTTTTTTTATGAGTAAAGATGAGAAAGGATAAAACTCGAAACATTACTGTTTTCTAAAATCATTGCTTTGTCTCAGAAGAATAAAACCTAAGTTTGGATCTTTTAGTTCCTTTTTTCTTAAGTCTTTTATTTGTCTAACACATTTTTCTTATTGCTTATAAAAAGATTAAATCTCTATTCTCCCATATTTTCTCATGTAATCATCCTTCTATTATCTGGGGAGTACATGTGATGAGTTAATTGATCATTCCATAAACCTTGCATAGTTATAGTTCTCTTTTGAAAAAGATTATTATGTGTTTTTATATATATATATTTTTAAATATTCTTGAGTTGAGTTTGGGCACAGTGGCTCACGACTGTAATTATAGCACTCCAGGAGGCTGAGGGGGGTAGACTGCTTGAGCTCAGGAGACTGAGACCAGCCTGAGCAAGCACAAGACCCTGTCTCTACTAAAAATGTAAAAAAAAAAACTAGGCGGGCATCATGGCAGGTACCTGTAGTCCCAGCAACTTGGGAGGCTGAGGCAAGACAATCACTCGAGCCCAAGAGTTTGAGGTTGCTGGGAACTATGATGCCGGGGCACTCTACCCAGGGCAATAGAGTGAGACTCTGTCTCAAAAAAAAAAAAAAAAAAAGAAAGAGAAAAGAAAGATACTTTTGAGTTGAAGCCTATGGAACAATTGTATTAGTTGTATAATGGGAAAGTAAAATTTCCATTCTTCTACTTCAGTCACTACCTGGAAGCCCTTCTATTTGTTAAAGTGTAGTTTAATATAGACTTAAACGTGAGTCTATATCTCCTGAGAGATGTATTTTTGTGGATTAGTGTCCAACTGGATGATAGACCTTCCCTGGAGTGGGAGGACAAGCAGATCTTCCCTTAGAAGATTTAGAAATTGCAAGAAAGTTTTTTACCCACAGGACTGACGTGACATGAAGGTGTATCTAGAGAACCTTGATGATCACAGAACCTGTAGGAGTTTATGACGCCCAGAGGATTTATTAAATAGGGATCTCCTTGTGCACTTTGCCAAATTTGCTAAATCATCCAGGTCTCCTGAGATGCAGCTCAGTGACCAGGGAAATTATACTTTTAAAATCACCCCAAGTGATTTCTTGGATGTCAGCCGAAGCTACTGGGCCCTCATTCATTCTTTTTTGTGTCTCTTGGGAAGTCATCAGGTCACCTGGTTATGCATTACAGACTCTTCCTGGCAAATAAAGAGCCATAAAATTTGAGGAATTTGCTAGTTGACCACAACAGACTGTGAATGACAGAGAGGAAGTGAGGCTTCCCAGTCATCAGTCTTCACAGTGTTAGGGAGGCCCATGTTCCTTGGAGGGACTGAGACTAGAATTTGTGTGGCATCCTGGCTGATGGTGTAAAACAGAAGTCCCAGTTTTGGTGACTTTGGCTTTCAGGGGTGTTCCTAATATCCGTCTGCTTATATTCCCTCCAGTGAACTACTGCTCTGCGCTGTTGGAGTTGAGAGCAGATCTTCCCTCTTCCTCTGGTGTGTGCCTTTTGTTATTTCCTCCATAGAGGGCCACAGAGTCTTTTTAATCTTAAGGATACAGTGATTACAAGTGTATGTGTTTCTCCTAAATAGAAGTACTTGGTCAGCTCCTCATTGTACATGTGAGGTCTCTTGGTAACTGAACATCTTTTGAAGTCTGATGAGATTGCAAGAAGTACTTTGTGGGATCTTGTCCTATCTCTTTAAAAATAGACTTCTCTGTCTTGCCCGGGCTCTAAAAGTATGTTCCTTCCTCATCTCTGTCTTAGGGTTTCTGCTGCTGCTCTAGAGGGCTCACCTCCATCCTTTCATCTGTACTTCTCTAGCCCTGATACATACTTAGACTCCAGTCTGTTACTTTGTGTGTGGGGCAGTTCTGCACAAGCCTTCTACCCTGTGTCATGTGTTTGAAAGGGAATCCTATCATCCTTACTTTTCAGTATCATCTGTCAAAGTTCTGGACTCAGTCATGTAATCTTAGTTACCTAAACTTCTCTTCCTAAACCTTAGAAAGTATCAGCAAATGGTAACTTGTTTCCCTTCCTTCATCACTTGTTCTAACTTATCACCAAGTCTTGTCACTTGTTTGAGTTTTTGTTGCCATTTTTTTTAATGGTATACCACTTTTTATTTTCTTATCTCCAGTTCATACTGGAATCTATCTTCCTTTATCTGCCAGACTAATCTTGCTCATTTTTCCTTATAAAATGAGAATAACTATACCTATTTCACAGGGCTGTTGTGAGGATTAGGTATATATAAAGTAAAGTGTTTATCATATATTGCATAGCACAAAGTAAGTGTTTAGCAATTGGTAGCATACTCTACTTCTTACATCTTACTAAGTTTTATTAGCCTTCATACTACTTCTGTGTCCACACCATGGCTGGAACAAAGCATATAGCCAGATGGGATATGGAGCCTTTGTTTGAATCCCCAGACTCCTTATGAGTTGTTCTCTGTTAGGGGAGTAGCTCAGTTTAGTTCTTGACCTTTAGGGTTATTAGGAGCATAAAATTAGATAAAGTATATAGAGAATGCTTCCTTAACAGGCAGTTGCTATGCAGTCTTATGCTTCATTCTTAAATTCTATAATGTCTAATTTATTTGGTTTAAGAAGTTTGATGCAAATGTGATGACTTTATCCTTTCTCTCTCTCTTTTTTGTGCAGGTTAAACCCATCCATAGTAATGGCTGCAGCCTTACCCAGGACCCTGGGGGAGTTGCAGTTGTATAGAATATTACAAAAAGCCAATCTACTTTCTTATTTTGATGCCTTTATCCAACAAGGTGGTGATGATGTCCAGCAACTCTGTGAAGCTGGAGAAGAGGAATTTTTGGAAATCATGGCACTTGTGGGCATGGCTAGCAAACCCCTTCACGTTAGAAGGCTCCAAAAGGCTTTGAGAGACTGGGTTACAAATCCTGGCCTTTTCAATCAGCCGCTGACTTCCCTTCCTGTCAGTAGCATACCTATATACAAATTGCCAGAAGGATCACCAACATGGCTCGGAATACCCTGCAGTAGTTACGAAAGGAGTAGCAATGCTCGGGAACCTCATTTAAAAATCCCCAAATGTGCCGCCACCACGTGCGTGCAGAGCTTGGGACAGGGGAAGTCAGATGTGGTGGGGAGTTTGGCGCTGCCGAGCATTGGTGAGTCCAGACTCTGGCAAGGCCCCCATGCCACTGAGAGTGAGCACAGTCTGTCCCCAGCAGACCTGGGCTCCCCAGCCTCCCCAAAGGAAAGCAGCGAGGCTCTGGATGCTGCTGCTGCACTCTCTGTGGCCGAGTGTGTGGAGCGAATGGCCCCCACACTGCCCAAAAGTGACTTGAACGAAGTGAAAGAGCTGCTAAAGACCAACAAGAAGTTGGCCAAAATGATTGGTCACATCTTTGAGATGAGCGATGATGATCCACATAAAGAAGAGGAAATCCGGAAATACAGTGCAATATATGGCAGATTTGACTCAAAGAGAAAGGATGGGAAACATCTCACGCTTCATGAGGTAAACCATGTTTCTCTGTATGTCTGTGGCATGTTGCTATTTCTTAAGAAATAATGTTTGCTTACTAGTTTGTGGCAAAGGAGACAGCGCTCTTTAAAAGCAGAATTAAAAACATATAGATGTTAGCACCATACAGCTCTTTTATGAAAATAGACTATAATGTGTTAGGGTATATTTGTGTTGAACTTGAAGCATGTTTAAACTCTGGAACTACAATAAAAGGTGATGTTTAGAAAAATGTCAGAATTTCAGCAGCAGAAGCATAAAATCTTGTCCTTTGTAAGGCAATTTGATTCTTAATTAAGAAATAGAATAGGATCTTAAATATAATCATTTAAACTGTGTACTTTTTTTTTTAGAAAAACAGTTTGCAAAAATAGCCAAAACTTAAATCAGTTTTAGCTAACATAGAAAACACAGTTATATTAGGTGAATATTAGAAGAATTATAGTTTTGAACATTGTTTTGGTAGCATTCTATCCAAAAATATTCTGCTTAAGAGTGTATGTGTTTGTATAAATATATATCTCTAACATAGATGCTGTGTGTGTGTATAAATTTTTGTATTTACTCCCTTTCTCCTCTTGTCTATCTTGCCAACACATCATCTTTATTTTTTTTATTAAGTCATATACACTTACATCATGAATACATTTATGCATAATTGGGGTACAGTGTGTTTTTTATACAACCTGACGTGCTTACATCAAACCAATCAACATAGCTTTAGCCTCATTTACTTGGTTATTGTGTTAAGATATTTATGTTCTACACTTGACAGATTTGACTTGTACCCTTGCGATATGCTCCATAGGTGTGGTCGCGCCAGCACATCATCTTTAAAATTTAGCTCTTTTCCATTGCCTTTTCCTTTAAGAAGAATAATATATATCCTTTCCTTTTCATTATTATCCTTACATACACTTCTATCACAGTAGCTTCAACACTTTATTGTACTTACTTGTATACTGGTCTGGGCAGCGAAGTATACTTTGATTCTTCAAGACAGAGGTAATAATCTCTCATTCATCGTTTTTATCCCCGGAGTCTAATATACTCGATAAATGCTTGGAAAATAAATGTATTTTCAGAAGTTAAAAAGACTATTTCATGTGTCTGTTTTAACTGTTACAGGTCACATGTCCTTTAGAAGGAAAAAATAAATCCTCTGAAGAAAGTCCAGATTGACCACAGTATTTCATGTTTGGCATCAGATCATTTCCCCCAGACTTGCGTTTTAACATGAAAGAATATGTACTCATTGTAAAAGCATTCAGTCATTATAAAAGGATGCAAAGTAATTGACTCTGTAAACTAGATACTTTTCTTTACCTGTACCAATATAGGATCATATTTTGCACACTGTTTTCCAAATTCCTTTTTTTTTTTCTTATTTTAAAAATGGAACAACACACTGATAGTACAGTATACTGTTAAGTATCTTCCCAACTCAGTACGGTTCACATAGCGCTGTCTTACTCATTTCTGGGTTGCACTGTATTTCATAATGTAAATGTGCCATTGTTTATCTTAACCATTTTTTAATATCATTTAGACTTTTTGCGGTTTTTTAATGTTACATATAGCACTACATAAACATTATTGTACACTTGCACCTTTATAGACTTGCACATGTTTTTCTATAGAATGGATTCCAACCTAGTTTACCACCTGCTGTTTGCTAACCCCTTTGGATAGAATAATAATAAAGTTCTAATTAAAGACTCATCAAATTGATCACATTTAGAAATATCCTCCTCAATTTTAAATCTGTGATCTTTAGAAACACTTGACTGAACAGGTAATTCAGTGTAATCCTATACCCAAAGTCTAGGGTTTCTCTGGGGCTTTCTAAAGATTGGCTGTAGCTTCCTTTAATATGTAGTGCTGCTGCTGGGAGCAGTAGCTCATGCCTGTAATCCTAGCACTCTGGGAAGCCAGGGTGGGTGGATTGCTTGAGCTCAGGAATTTGAGACTAGCCAGAGCAAGAGCCAGACCCCATCTCTACTAAAAAATAGAGAAACTAGCTGGGCATTGTGGTGGGCACCTGCAGACCCAGCTACTCAGGAAGCAGGTGCAAGAGGATTGCTCAAACCCAAGAGTTTGAGGTTGCTGTGAGCTATGATAATGCCATGGCACTCAGGGCAACAGAGTGAGACTCTGTCTCAAAAGGGGGGGAGGGGCAATGCCTGTTGCTCAGTGGGTAGGGCACTGGCCACATACACCGAGGCTGGTGGGTTTGAACTAGGCCTGGGCCAGCCAGAACAACAATAACAATGGGAAAAAAATAGCCTGGCATTGTGGTGGCCACCTGTAGTCCCAGCTACTTGGGAGGCTGAGGCAGGAGAATCACTTAAGCCCAAGAGTTTGAGGTTGCTGTGAGCTGTGATGCCACAGCACTCTACTGAGGGCAACATAGTGAGACTTTGTCTCAAAAAAAAAGTGCAGGATGTTTCTCTAGTGATTCCTTTCTCTTCACATTGTAAGCTTTTTTCGTTTGTTTTAAAAAGGTAACCAGGTCCAGCTTAGAGGCAGCAAATCCCACAAAGAACAGGTTTATGTAGTTGTCTAACATCACATCTCCATACAAATTGTGCTGAGTAGTGGCTAGGTATTCCCACTTCTCCAGAGAGAATTCTGTGCTTACATCCCTGAATGTCAGCAGTTCCATTTCCTGGCTCCTGTGTCGTCCCAGCATCCTCCTTACAGATTTTGCAGTACCTGCAGGTCACAGGGTGACAGAGGCTTAGGCAGGGGCACTTATACTGCAGAGTGAAGGCAAGGAAGCAGTGAACACAGATTGAACTTGATGGACTGAGCCAAGAGACAAAGGTCAAACCAGATTGTAGAAACCCCATTTGGATAGATGGAAAATTCTGCCTGCCTAGACTTCTTTCTAGGATTGCTTTTGGGTTTCTCCTGTAGAACCTGCCCCATACCAACAACTTGAACAATTCTAAGCCTCAGCCTTTTATACTGTTTTTATGGTTTGACTCCTACAAACGAGATCATACCTGGCCAGGTCCTAAGACTATGACTGAGTCTTTAGCTTAAAAAAAGAGGGGGTTAATAATGATTCATTCTATAATTCTTCTAGGGATATGAAAATTCTTACAAGAATATGAATCTTAAGTGCTTATTACAGTAGAAATTATTTTCAAGTGTAAAAACCTTGCCGATTTTCATCCATTAGGGATTTATATGCAAGCTCATTACTTAAATGCCATCTGTACCTTACCGGGAGAAGCAAAGGGCCCCTTTGCAAAAGTGAAGTATGAAATAATTCTCTTGGGATTTGTTTAAGGTAAGGTAGAATGTTTTTGAAAACAGTGAGGTTGATTGGGTTTATTAAAGTAATTTTTAAAAAAAATTTTACTTAGATCCATCTTACAAAGGTACATGTGAATCTCTCTAAATGTAGAATATAAATGTCTTAACACAATAACTAAGAAAATGCCATGAAGGCTGTTAACCAGTTTGGTGAAAATATTTCAAATTGTATATAAAACCAGCACACTGTATCCCATGACTGCATTAATGTACCTAGCTATGATTTAATTAAAAAAAATTTTTTTTTTACTTAGATAAAAATACAGGTTCTTAAACTCAAACTTGTGTTTCATGTGCTATGTTTTGAAAATTATATGAAAAGTAAATAAAAGCATGAAACTAAAATTGCCAACACCCTTTGCCTTCTGGTTTTCTCTTAATGACAGCTATATAGACTTTTAAGTGGATTTCTCTAATGCTTTGTAGGAAATAATAAAAGCATCAACTTGTAACTGTATTATAATGCTAAATGTTCTTTCTTGATCTATTCCTAGGTTGTTGCAAAGCAGTTATTGCATAGCAATAATAACATATAACAACTACAAAAGGATACTCCCCAAATAAGTCAAGCTACAGATTTACTGTAACTTAAGGCATTCTGCTAACCAATTCTTTGATCTTAAGCTCCAGTATTCATATATAAAATAATTTATTTAAAAAGATCAGATGTTGAAATTGCTGAAAACAAGATTAATATATAAAAATCAGCCACTGATAGCCACTGAATAGTCAGAAAAAATCTCCTTTATAATTTTATCCCTTTTTATCTTATATATTTACATATTCTATTTGAGTCAAATACATTTAAATATATAGGTAATATAGACATTAAACATGCATAGTATTTAACATAACAGGAATAAAAGCTATATAAACAAAAGAAGCATAAAATTACTGAGGAATATAAAAGATCTTAGTACACAGACACTATATTTCTTATACAGGCACTTACACATTTAAGGCATTTCTAACCAAAATAACAATAGAAATTTTGGGGAAACTTGACAAATACATTTAAAATTTCATTTGGAAGCAAAAATGAATATATAAGATTAGTTAAAGCAATGGAAAAGTTGCAAAACAAGACTAATGATGGAGTATTTGCCTTTCCAGATATCAAAACATTACACAGCTGCTGAAGTAACAAAGTAAAATAACTGTGTACTGGGGAGGGAACAGAGAATTAGACTAGTGAAGCCATTCAGGAAAAGATCAATAGACATGATTACATAAAATTAAATTTCCACATGATACAACCCTGAAAGGTCATAGGACAATTGATTATTGGGGAAAATGTTATAAGGCAAAGAGTTAATATTCTTAAAATATAATAAGTTCTTACCAATTTTTTAAAAAGACAGCACCAACTTTAAAAACAAAGAATATTAACATAAAATGGGACATCTGTTAAATATATGAAAAACTGCTTATCTTCACTTAAGAAAATAAATTTGAGCAATGAAATTTTTATCTGTTAGACTGATGAAGAATAAAATGAATGTGAAAATGTATTATTAAGAGCATAGAGAAATGCACAGGTGCATGATAATGAGATAAGTGTAAATCGTTACTTTTTTAAGAAAGCAGCTTAGCAATATCTATTATATATTAAATCCATATATTCCTTGGATGAGGAGAGAGAAACTAAAAGTTGGGAGTAGCAGGGTAGTGGAGAATATAGGAATTTATATTCAGAAATATATGCAGGTAGACAGTTTGGGGTTACAGAATATTTTTCAGGAGATAACAACTTCTAGCCAAAAAACACTAGAAAGATAGGAAGGGGAAAATGGGAATGTGATTCACTGTAGTCCACTACAGACAGAGTGGAAATTTTATGGGAATTGGGGTACTAAGCAGATTGCCAAGATAAGGACCCAGGCTGGTAGAATTAACAGTAAAGCCAAATTCAGGTTAGTTTCCATTGTAGTGTGGCAAAGTCAAGGCTAAGTGTTTCAGAGGAGTCTAACAATTTCAGCTTTCAGAGGAGGAATGTTGAATCTTTAAATTTGGGCACATTGTTAATAGGTTAATATTCCTTTATTCTGAACTCAAAGCTTTGAATGGATAGCTTTCAGGATCTAACATTTGCAAGGAAATATGAGACATTTTCTTCTGATGACTTTTTAAAATGGATTATATGACTATTAAAATGGTCTATTTCTTTTTGAGTCACTTTTGGCAAGTTATATTCATCTAAGAATATGTACATTTCATCTAAGTTTTCAAATTTATTAACATAAAGTGGTTTGTAGCTTTTAAGACCTAATAAATATTGTTTGTACACATATCTCCTTTTCTCACTGATCAACCTTTCCAGAGGTTTGTCAGCTTTATTCTTTTTCAGAGATATGTAAACTAGGGTTCATGGGCCCAATCTGGCCCACTTCCTATTTTTATAAATAAACCTTCATTGGAACAGAACCATGCCTATTTGCTTATGATATGTCTTTGGCTGCCTTTGTGCGATAGTGGTAGAGTTGAGTAGCAATGTAGACTTTGGCTTGTGAAGCCTAAAATATTTATTCTCTGACCTTTTATACAAAAAGTTTGCCAACCCCTGATCTTTTTAAAGAAGCAGCTCTGCCTTAGTTGATATTCTCAGCTTGTAATGTGTATGTGTATTTATTTTCAACTCCTTTCTTAGAGTTTATTTTATTCTTTTCTAACTTAATTAGGGTGCTTAGATCATTAATGTTTATTCTTTTTTCTAATACAAGCAATTAAAGCTATAAATTCTCACTATATACTCATTTAGTGTTACTCTCAAAATTTTAATAGGTCTTTTTTCAGTTCTTTTATTTTCTTTTGTTTGTGATTTCTGATGCATGAATTATTTGGAAGTGTTTGTTTATTTCCAAATATGAGTGATTTTTTTTCCCCCTTCATTATTTTTTTTAATGATTTCTAATGAATTACATTGTGGTTAGTGATGCCCATCCTTTAAAATTTGTTGAGTTTAGTTATGGTCTAGTTTGTGGCACTGATTATGTGCTGAGAAATAGTATCTTAGGCACTTGGTGGTGAAGTGTGCTTTATGTATCTGTTATAACAAGTATATTAAGTGTGTTATGCAAACCTCTTATATTCTTATTTTTTTATCTGTTCTATCAGTAAAAAAAGAGTTGTATGGTAAAATCTTGTACTGTAATTATAGTTATCTATTTCTTTTTACAGTCATCTTATTAATCTTTAATAATAATACATTTTGAGGGCTGGGTGCAGTGGTGGCTCATGCCTGTAATCCCAGCACTTGGGAGGCCGAAGTGGGTGGATTCTTTGAGCTCACAGGTTAGAGACGAGTGTGAGCTAGAGTGAGACCTCATCTCTAAAAATAGCTGGGCATTGTGGCAGGTGCCTGTAGTCCAGCTACTTTATAGGCTGAGTCAAGAGAATCACTTAAACCCAAGAGTTTGAGGTTGCTGTGAGCTGTGACCCCAGGGAACTCTACCAAGGGTAGCAATGAGACTGTTTTTAAAAAAGAAATAATAATAATACATTTTGCTTTAGAAACCTGCTTTGTTTGATATTAATACATGAGCCCTCTTTTTATTAGTAATTGCTTGATTATATCTTTCTATCATCCTTTTATTTTCAACTTTTCTGAATCCATGTTTTTTATACATCTCTTGTAAATAAATACCAACAGTTGGATTCTGAAGAATCCAGTCTGACATTTTTTGTCTTTAGCTGGAACATTTGGTCCATTTACATTTATTATAATGACTAAATTTTGAATTTATTTCTGTTATTTTATTTGTATCCCTACCAAACTTTGTATTTTAGCCTTATAGTCTGAGATTAGTTTCCTGCTGTCTGAAATGCATCATTTAGAATTTTCTTGATGAAGCCCTACTGGGGGCAAACTTGCTGTCCTTTCCTGTGCTGTTGGAAAGTGTCTTTGTTTTGTCTTCATTCTTAGTTATTTTGGAGAGAGGTAATTAAATTCTATGTTATTAGTGTTTTTCCCTTAGTAATTGAAGTTTTGGGGGGCTTTTGGTTTTCATTGTTATGTTTAGAAATTAGCAGTTATTCGATTATTTATTGTGTGCTTTTAAAATTTCTATTTTTGCCCCTGTTTTTCTTTTCCTGATTTTCGATTCTTCTTGATCATTTTTACTGTATTGCTTTTTAATCATAGCTTCAACTGCTTTTATTTCTTTAAAGTCTTGAAGGGTCTGATTCTGTTGTCTGTTGTTCCTTCTAATTTTCAGTTTGTTTCTTTAGATGTTTTATGACTTCTGTGAATTCATATTTCTTATGACTTCAACTGTGGGAATGGTTAGAGACCTGGAAAGAGTGGATTCCCCTAGAGGTTATTTGCTTTTGCTTCACCAGGCATTTGGGGATACTACAAATCTGGGACCCTGTGAGAATAAATTCTTAGCCTACTTGGTGTGAATTAGAGCTGCAGATCTATGTGAAGGCTGATTTGGGGCTATGAAATCTCAAAAGTGTCTTCTCTTCTCTTCTAGTCAATACCAAGATTCAAGACAGGTAGTTTTCCTTGCATTCTCCTGGGGCTACAGGTTTATAGCTTCACATTGGGTGTGTAGTGCTTTGATATTTATATCATACCATATACCGTAACACTTTTTTTGTTTGCTATTTGACTTTGCAATAAACCATAAAACATTCTAGATAGATTAAATACTTAAGAGGAAAAAGTAAAACTATTACGTTGTAGAACATTTACGAGGTCAGACAATTATGAACTCATCCTAGGAGAAGGTGCTACACACCTTATTGCTGAATATCACCATGGTTGCCTTTGAAGTACTCCCCTTGGGTAGCTATGCGCTGATATCAACCCCTAGTCTGTCTTTCAAAGCAATTTGGTAGACAAAAGCTCTGATGGCCATTCTAGAAAAAGAATTCCAAAATTGCTTTGAAGGGTAAACTAGGTGCTTTCATTGGTGCATAGCTTCCCAAGAAGAGTATTTCAGACGTGAGCATAGTGATATTCACAAAGGAGTTATGTAGCACTTTTTCTAGGATGAATTTGCAGACTAAATTGTCTGACCTTGTGTATGTTTTTAGGGTAGGAAGGTTATTTCTGTGCACTGTACCTAAGGTAGAAACTGTAAGACTAATGCCTAACTTTTTAAAATAGGTCAGGTCAAAACAAGAAAAAGTTTCAATTTCATCATCAGAAAATGCAAATTATAATCAAATGTTATTTAAAGCATATATTAGTAAAGTTTTAAAAAGAGAATAACCAGTATTGGTGGGATTTTTGGAAATAGACTCTTCATATATTTGTTGGTGTTATTATGATTTAGATCAACTTTTCTCAGTGGTAATATAAATTTTTAAGACTAGAATGTATACCTTTCTTACAATTTAGCATACTCTGTGACCTAACTAATCTATTTGTAGGAATTCCTTCCAAAGAACTAATTGGATATGTGTGCAAAGATGCACATTTAAGTATGTTCTTTGCAGCTTTATTTGTAGTACATGAAAACTGAGGTAGTTTAACACCCAGAGTGAGGTTCATTTACATAATGTATTGCTCTTTTCTGCAGTGGAATATTATATGTATAGATATATACAATATATGTATTATATACAAGTATATACAATATGCAATTGTATATACATATATACAATATATGTATTATATATACGATATATACAATATACATTTGTAGGCTCGGCGCCTGTGGCTCAATCGGCTAAGGCGCCAGCCACATACACCTAAGGTGGCGGGTTCGAATCCCCAGCCTGGGCCGCCAAACAACAATGATGGCTGCAACCAAAAAAAAATGGCCGAGCATTGTGGCAGGCGCCTGTGGTCCCAGCTACTTGGGAGGCAGAGGCAGGAGACTTGCTTGAGCCCAGGAGTTGGAGGTTGCTATGAGCTGTGATGCCATGGCACTCTACCTAGGGGGATAGCTTGAGGCTCTGTCTCAAAAAAAAAAAAAAAAAAAACAAACTTACCACAGGCACCCACCACAACGCCCGGCTATTTTTTGGTTGCAGCTGTCATTGTTGTTTGGCAGGCCTGGGCTGGATTCGAACCCTCCACCTTAGGTGTATGTGGCTGGCGCCTTAGCCACTTGAGCCACAGGTGCTGAGCCCTTATAATTATTTTTTATTAAATCATAACTGTTTACATGGATGCACTTGTGGGGTTCAGGGTACTGCTTCAATATACAATATGAAATGTTTAACTTGAACCAAGTAACACATCCATCACAATTATACTCATTTCTTAATAGT
>CAUYQV010126345.1:0-28921 GCA_963574575.1 Galagoides demidoff | reverse complement strand
AATACCTGTTATATCAAAATGGACCAACTAGCAAGTTAGGTAGTAATTTTAAAACTGGTAAATACAGTAACAGAATTAAAAGCAGGGAAACAGCACTACTCATATATGGTGATTTAATTTATGTAATGGTGATGGTGCAGTAGGGACAGGGTGGTCTTTTCAATAAACATGCTGGATCACGTGCATATCAATGTGAAAAAATTATCTTACATTTCACACTGCACAAAAACAATCAATCTCGGAAGACAGTTCTAAATGTGAAGGTAAAACAATAAAGCTTTTGAAGAAAGCACAAGACCACCTTCATGACCTTGAGGAGGCAAAAATTTGAACAGGACACAACTATAAATGGGAAAAAAATGGACAAATTAAACTAAAAGTCCACTGCACTAGGTACCTTAAAGGATACAATGACCAAAACCTGGTTCTTATTCTCATGAACTTCATAGTTAAGCTGTTTGTTGTTTTCTTTCTCTTTTTGTTGAGAGTAGAGCTTTTAGAAAAGCAAGTACTCAGTGTACTCGAAACTGATATGAAACCAGAAGAGGAAGACATACACCACACACAAGGGAAAACAATTCAACTCAACTGGGGAGGGAGAGGAGGGGACAGAGAGGAGGGAGGGGAAGGAGGGGCCGGAGGGGTGGGAGGGGAGGGAGGGGAAGGGAAGGAAGAGAGGGAACGAAGGGGAGGGAGGGGGAGGGGACAGAGAGGAGGGAGGGACAGAGGGGAGGGAGAGGAGGGAGCGGGAGGGAAGGGAGGGGAGGAGGAAGGGAGAACCTAACAGCTGCATGTTTCTACACAACCAAAGGGACAAGACAGAGTAAGTTACAGGTTTATTACATCATCTCTCATGTGTTTGAAAATGCAAAAACAAGACTGAGACCCACACTGGCAAGGACTAAAGTCTGAGGAAACAAAGTGAGGCAAGAAACTCCGAATGATCAGGCTAAGTTTTATATCTTTCCCGTTGCGTTAAGACTTGGACCACATAGCCACAGCCCAAACTCAAAAGAGAATAGTATTTAGTAAGAAAAAAATTCTCTTCTGGCATTCTAAAAGTGTTTGATTATTTACCTCTCCATGAGGTTAAGACCCAAATTTTTACCTGAAAAGGTCTCTGGAAAAATAAAATGTATGTAAAGGACGTAAGACTGATTTCTAAAGAAAATCTGAAGGGTAATTTTCATATATAATAACCACAGCAGGGCTAGTCACATCAAAATAAATTGAGGAGAAAACCCTTAAATCTAAGTAGTGTTTGGATTAGAGGTAGCTCTGGTATACAAAGAAAAACTCAGGCCTCACAACACCCAAATTCTTACTCTAAATCTGTTTCCTGAGGAACTTGGAGCTTCACCCTTTCAAATAGTATGTCAAGTTAGTCTTACTAATTAGGAATATGTTTTATAATCAAAATTTTTTAATTGGGAAAAGGAATATGTTGAGCTAGATGGAAAGGAAAGACTGTTTTAAGTATTATATATAAGACTGAGGCGATGTCATTATTCTCAGCTAACAACACCACCGATCTATTGTCCCTCCTTTGAATGCAGGCATGAACTGGCTTGCAAGAAACTTCTACCTTTTAAAGGAATTTCACTCAGGTGTGAGAGGCACTGAGTGTTCATCTAGTCCAGAAACCCAGTGGACGCCCTGAATTACCTTTATAATGCCAGGTGGCCGGCGCCCAGTGCAATGTGTCTAATGCAAATATGTCACATTCTAGTACGGGAACACCCTTTTGCCTTGGGCAGCATTTTGGCTGGTTCTCCTCATTCCATCAATTTTCCTTACACCAAGCCTACAACTATCTCCCCCTGGTTTCTAGGCATTGGCCCTATGATCCATACACTGAAGACAAATAAGATCCAGCTTCTACAAGATAGCCATCCACCCTCAAATACTGGGAGGCAGCTATTGTGCCCTCCCACTGGTTCCCTCTCTCTAACCCTGAGCCCCCCAAACTTTTCTTTTCCAGTTTTTTTCTGTTGTTCTTTATTTTTTTAGAGATTAGGTCTCGCTCTGTCATGTAGGCTAGAATAGACTGGCACAATCATAGCTCACTGCAGCCTCGAACCCCTGGGCTCAAGTGATCCTCCCACCTCAGCCTCCTTTCCTGATTCTATCACCCACTCTCAACTCTTTCTCTACCCAATCCAATGCCTATAAATCAGTATACCTTCAGAATGTGGACTGCCAGACTGTTATTTTCCAGAAATAGTTTGAGCATGAACTTAATAGTGTACTCAGTTTCTATAGAATCACATTAGCTGGGTTTGGTAGCAAATCTCTTGGCCTTATAGTAGTGAACTCACAGTTAATTAAAGGTCTTATGTTGCTATCATCATTTTTAATCTCCTTGGAGCTATTTCAGTTTTTGATTTTCAAAATCTTTGAGGACCCTGATTCAGTCATTAACTGGATATGAAAGTTCCTCATAAACAACTTTGATGATAATTGCACCCCACCACTTCATCCTGGAAATAAACAGATCAAACTGTTAAGGAATAAAACAAGGCCAGGTCACGGCCAGCAGCAGCCTCCTACAAACGGTTCCCTTGGCTGGTGTCTCCAACTACATTTCCTAACTGGTATTTAACATGACCACCTTTCTCTGCTTCTTAAATGTTTCAACCTAACATCTTTACTAAATTTTCCTAACTCATCAGTCTAAAGATATTGCCAAAGAAAACATCAGCCCAGTCTATGGTGACCATTCTCTTGGTAAACCCAGAGGGTCCCAGTGATTGCTATTTCATTTTGTAATAGGACAATGAACTTCTAAGGATAAGAATACAGTTTTCTCTTGAATTGGTTTGACACTCTCCACTTGTAGTTTTCAGAATTCGTTTTCTTGCCCCTTTTGAAAGTACAGAATGACATTTACCGCCTTGAATCTCTCTGGCACATCACCCGTGTTTTATAATTGATCAAAAATTTTCTGGTATTGGTTCCTAGTTACATTTGTCAGGAACGTCAGTCCTTTGGGATCAAAGACTCCTCTGGCTTCGCAGACACCGCCACTCAACTGGCCTCTGATCTCCTTTGCCAAATCAAGGGTCTTACTCCCTCCTCAGCTGGGCAGACTGTCCTCTTCACCTGCCTGCTGCCCCTAGGCAGCGGAAGGCCCAGGAGGACAGGCCTCGTGAAGAGTCATCTCCGTCCCTTCAGTCCCTCCTTCCAAATGAATGAATAAATCTTCACTCAGACCAAGATGACGGTGAGAGCCATCTAGGAAGGCGTTGTTCGCTTCCACTGCCACCTGTAGGCTCTAAGGCCTCCATTCTAAGGAATATGCCCCGTCCCAGACCCCACGACACCCCTTCTGTGGCCACCCGTGTGCCTTAGCAGCCCCTATGGCCTGGATATGGCTTGAGAGATCTGTGTCACTAGCTCATCACTCTTTTTTTCACAGACAGCAGAACCTCCAAAGTTGACCACCTCCTTAAGTTGACCTAATTTTCATAGACCAAACATGCACCACATGTACGTGTCAGTACAGCAGGCCTGGTTCCTTATGTTGACCAGTTTGTTACAGTCCCTCAGGGAGGGGGTGTTGACTTACAGGGGTTCCACTGTATTTACTTTCTTTACACCTTTTGTATGTATATAACCTTACCAACGAATGCTACTGGGACCTTCTAGAGTCTTTTCCTATTAAACTGGGGCCGCCAGGAAGCTTGGATTTATACTCTGCACTGCACCTATGTAGCTGACACCAGGACCACACCAGGTGGCCTGATGCCCGCCTCCTATCTCTCCTCTAGAGAAATCTTACTTTTGCTCCTCTCCAGTTGAGGGACTACAGCTTAAAGTAAAACGGGTAAATACAGTTAGAGCAGGGTTGGACAGCATGGCAGTGGGGACCTGGAGCTGGAAGTTTCAAGTTTCAGAAGTTCTGTCTTTTCCAAGTGTTCCTTCCAGTTTTAGGTTCAGTGTGTCCTTATCCTCTGAGCAAGAGACAGACGTGTGTTTGGGAAGAGTTCCTGAGTCTCAGCCTGAGTGAGGATGGGCCATCCCAGAGGACCGCATTATTTTCACCTGCATTTTGTAAAGGCATCTGGAGTTTCCAATGAAGAATTATATTTACTCTGAATGGTATTCAACTTGCAGTAAACATATGGGGAAAACAGCAAACCCGAGGCAACCCGTGCTATGAAATGGAGAGGGGAGGGTGAGGGGGTGGAGTGGTGGAATGCACAAATGGAACGGCCAAGGAAGTCTGAACACTGACCCTTCACTATGTGCACCAAGGAGCCATTACAAACACATGACTATGCGTGAGGGAACTGATGACTCAGCAGCCATCCACTCACTGATGAGTCTAGTGGCCTTAAATAACTCCCACAGGCTTTCTAGACCTCATGGGTTGGGTCATTTTCAAGATTCTACAATTAGGAGGGCCCACAATGGTGATGTCCAGGAAGGAGGACACACACATTAGCTGCTACTGAAAGAGAATTAAATTCATTCCTACTGAACAGAGCATGAACCACATCCCCGTTTATCCGAGGCACCAGTTAGAAGTAAAATGTGGTCAACCTAGCAGTCCACTGGCCTAATGTCTTGAATAGTCAGTCTCTGCATTTGTCCAAAACATTCTGACCTCATTCCAGAAATAGTGGCCCCAAGAGATATGTGGAGTTATCTTCCGGGTGATCCCTGTGTGCCCAGAGATGGCTACATGGCACTCTACAGCCAGCCTTATCCCCGGCCTGGGGGACAGCATGTGAGACCCAGGGGAGGGGGCACAGTGCTGAGGGAGGCAGACGGGCATTGCTTCCAGGAGGCTGATGACACTGGAGGTGAGACCACCTGAAAACACAGAGCTCGTGTAAGACAGCTTAAAACTACTATAAATTTGGCTTCTTTTCTCAAATAAGTGAAATATAGAATTATTGCATGGCCCAGCAATTTCACTCCTAAGGATTAAAAAGAATCTCCAAAAGAACTGATAAAAGGTGTTCAAGCAAAAACTTGGACATGAATGTTCATAACACAACAGCCAAGAGGTGGAAACAACCCGAATGCCCATCAGCGTGTGCCTGGGGGAACAGAACGGAGTGTCAGTCAGCCATACAAGGGAATAACCCACCCACACACACCACGGCATGAATGAATCCTGAAAATGTCTGCTACGTGAAGAAAGACACAAAAGGTTACATGTTGTATGATTCCACTTACATGAAATACCCAGAAGGGAGAAATCCACACTGACAGAACACCGATCAGTGCTCTCAGGGGGTAGGGGTGGGAGGGGAATGGGAGGTGACTGCTAAATGGGTGAAGTTACCCTTGGGGGCGATGCACATGTTAGACTGTGGTGACAGTGACAGGACACTCCAGTGTGTTAAATGCCACTGAGTCGTACAGCTCAAAATGGCCCAAACGGTCAACTCTCTCTGATGCATATTCCACCACAGTGTCTGCACTCGAGCCCAGGGACTTAGCTGGCCGAGCCCTGCTCCTCCCTGCCCCCCACGCCCTGCCAGTCCGCACCGCTCATGGCTTCTGAGCAGAAAGAATAACCTGAATGAGCCCAAGTGTCAGCGCAATATAAATTACAACAAGAGAAAAAAAGAAACAACTTGATGCATGGCTGGGGATCTAAAAGAGGAATGTCCACCATTGTCTGTGATTATGGATCACATCACAATCTAATAGCAATTTTTATTTAATCAATAATTTCCATGCTGAACAGACAGCCCTGTTACAGAGAATCGACAAGCAGCTACTGATAGGGACAAGCCTCGTTATTAATCTTTCCTCTGCTGGCTTATCAGCCAAACTACTGTAAGAGGCACCACACCAAGATGGATTTTAGAGTCTACCTTTCTCCTCTCCTCCCTGCTCTTTCTTCTTCCTTCTCCCATAACATTTCATGTAACGTAGACTCTTAAGTTTATTTGAGTAACCTGAGGCTTGAGTAGCATAAAAACGCAGTTCACATTAAGCAATTTCACAAATCAGTAGGACCCAGACCATTGCTCAGGGTTAGCCATTATAGGCTAATAAATCATACTTTCTCTTTGAGTTGTCAATCGCCAAAAAGCTTTGTACAAGAGCCGGCATCTGTAATTCCGTAAAGGCTTTTCATCTTGAAATAAGATGCTCTGGACTGATAACAAGAATAATCCCCGCTTGATCAAGAAAAAAAAATCTGCATTTTACCAATTAAAACTGCTGCCAGAAGCCAAATGGCTCAGTGCTGAGATTCCAGTGAAGTTTATCTCTGCTGAACACAAGGAGGAATACGGGGAGGGCTGGGTTTCATTTGCGGCTTGACTGCTTTATCTTGCGGGAGAGAAAGGGAGCCAGAGGAAAGTGTGAGAACTTTCCTTGCCCCTGGGAAAAACCTCCAGGAAAGACCTGGTCTTCATGAACCAGGGCCCTCCCACCTGCCCTGCAGAGTTCCCTGGGACAGGTCACAGGCAGGTGCACACGGTGGTGCTTAGAGAAACACTGTGTGTTTAGGTAGGTGGGAGAAAGCAGGAAGCAGGTGAGATTAGACTGGGCAGGTTATTCTAAAGAGACAGTCCATTCAAAAGACTCCTGGACATCTAACAGAAGACAGCAGGTATAGTTTTGTGTTGCTGGCTAGAAAGACATTTTTAGAACTCAAGAGAATGCACTCACAACTAGAAAATCAGGCATACCTTATTTTGCACAAAACAAACAGTGAAAAAAGAAAAATGACAACAGTCACATAAAAAACATTACTAACTGGCTTTAAAATTTTGACTAGCTCTGTGGTAGGTATCTCCACAAGTTACCAGAGAAAATTCTCACAACTCTGATAATCATATTTGAAGGCAAGGTAACAGCCCAGGCATGGTGACTCATGCCTGTAATTCCTAGCACTTTAGAGGCTGAGGCAAGAGGATTGCTTGAGTTGGAGACTAGCATAAGCAAGAGCTAGACCTGCCTCTACAAAACCCAGAAAAATTAGTCAGGTGTAGAGACACACAGTTACTTGGGAGGTTGAGGCAAGAGGATGGTTTGAGCCTAGGAGTTGGAGGTTGCTAAGAGCTAGGATGATACCACTGCACTCTAGCCTAGGAGACAGAGCAAGACCATATTTCAAAAAATAAAATAAGTAAATTAAGTAATTAATTAAAAAGAGATAACAGTGTCTTAGGAACCTTAGATAAAGAGCGTGAGGTCACGCAGCAGAAGGCAGGGACTGTATAGGCAAAACCACCTCCTACGTGCTCAGCCAGCAGCCCTGAAACTTCTGACTTCTCTCTGAAAATCACCTGCAACACTGGCTGCTAAAACTAATTGTAAAACATCTCCAATCTTTCCTCCCAAGTTTTATAAAATAAAAAAATAATTTCCACTGCAGAATCTCATTATTCTGCCTACCCACCCACCCTTACCCTCTTTAAAACATTGTACTTGCAACTCCTAGGGCTTTGCAAACCCCAGACCCGATCTTTTTAAAGATTACCCTGGCTCAAGCCATTTCCTAATCAAAAACATTTAATTCTCCTTACTTCATCAGCAATAAAAATCAGACTCCTAGTCTAGCCATCACTGCTCTCTAATCTTACCTTCCACTATCCTTCTCTGCCTTCCAGACACACTTTAGTTCTACTCTAACCACATTACTTACCACTTTTCAGACAAAAGCATAAAATTAATCATTTTGCAATTACATTTCTAATTCAAAGCGATGTCAAAAACTCAAGCCTTTTATTGTATCAGCCACAATGATAGATAAAATTCTCTAATACCTTCTGCATCCATTAACTTCTTCCACCTGTCTTCTCAACATAGAATCACCAACACCTCCCTGCAATGGTTTCCCTGTTTAAATCCACCTGTCTCTTCAAGACCATGTTGACAGCCAACCTCCTTGAGACCTTTTTGTCCTTCCTTTCTTCTGTACTTTCACCTGCCTTATTTTCTCACTGCCCTGCTATAGTACAAAGAATAGTCTTCCCTGTATGTTCCCTTACCCAAAGTGAAGGACATAAAAGATTTGTGTGTCAGGTCTTATTCTCCCCACTTTCCCCACCACAGCTACCTAGAGCAGACATATGTGAGACTTTTCTCTTCTAGATGCTGTGCCTGCAATTTGTGTAGTGGCCACCAGGTGGTGGTAATGACCACTAGCAGCTAAATAGGCAAGCGAGATTCACAGCCTGTATGAGATCAGCCCAACCAAATCAATAGTATACTTACTATACTTTTTTCATTTTCATGTAAAAATCTCCTTTATAGCCAGGCATTGTGGTGGGCACCTATAGTCCCAGCTATGTGAGAGGCTGACGCAAGAGAATGGCTTAAGCCTAAGAGTTTGAGGTTGCTGTGAGCTGTGACACTACAGCACTCTACTGAGGGTGACATAGTGAGACTGTCTCAAAGGAAAAAAAAAAAAAAACTCCTTTAATCTCTCACGTCTTCAATTAATTGAGTTTATTAGTACTATGTCCCAGGGATTTTGTTGTTCTTTATGTTTGAATAAGGCTTTCCAGTTTACAAAGTATTTCCCTTATACAATCTCATTTTATCCTCACAAATTTAAAAAACCCTATGAGAAAAGTAGAACGGATAGTATTATCTCCGCTTTACAGATGAGACACTGAAGATTGAAGACACAGGGTGGCTTAAAGACAGGAACAGTTTTTGGCAGACACAGGATAAAAAGATCTCCAACACACTATCCACTCCCCACTCAACTGATTAGTACTCGCTTTCCTGGTAACTGGGTGGGGTTGGGGTGGAGTTGGCTTAAGTTTAAGGCCACAGTTTATGCACAGTCTCTTGAGGATATGCCACTTATGGTTCTCTTTTCTTGCTAATGTTAATTGTTCTAGGGAAAAAAACCAAACAAACATTTATCCATGGCAGTATTTGGCTAATCCCAGAGAAGCCTAAATGTCCCGATATCTCAGAAAAATTCTTGCATTAGAAAACTGCTTTCTGTTCTTAGAGCTCTGTTTTATGTCAAAGTGGGAGCCTCATCTCCAGCCCTGCTTGCCATGATCTCAGAAGTTGGAGTCTGAGTGACTTCCCCTGGGCTGCAAGAAAAACAGTGATGTAGTTTCTCAACTAAGAACATGGGGTTGGTTGGTTATGGGCCTTGCTGAGAACTACTGAGTGCCTAACCTTAGCAAATGTGGTTTTTAAATTAAACTATCAGTTTACACACATACACACACATGTACACTTAAAACAGCTTTTTGCTAGAGACATTTTAATGAGGTCATCTTTTCTTTTTAATCTGAACATTTTAAAGTACATTGAAGCAGGAGAAACTTTTTCTTTAATCGAAAATGTACTTTTTGTTTTTCTTGTCTTTTTTTCCCCCTACACTGCAAGAGGAAAGATTTAGGCCAGAATTGGGGGCAATTTTGTCCCCTAGGGGACACTTGACAAAATCTGGAGACATTTTGGTTGTCACAGTGGGGAAAAGGTGCTATGCCACTGGCATCTAAAGGCCAAACATGCAGCTAAACACCTTACAACGTGGGGGACAAGGCCCCCATCCCCCAACATTGACCAATCTACCCCTGGGTGCTACACATGAAGAATCTTGGTTTGGGGTAGTCACCAAGGACAATTTCCAAAGGGATTTAGGACACATGAACAGGAAAATACCAGATCTCAACACAGCCCAAGCCAGAGCAAGGAAGACTCTACCAGTGAAGATTCCCAGAGATCTCCCAAGTATTTCATGAACTTAGGGCCTAGTGAATATCCTTACACAAGTATTCATTTCCTGCTGGCATTCCAACCCAGCCCTGCCTGAATGCCAACCTGACCCATGTTTCATAGGTGATACGTGTGGTTAGAGCAGCCTCTGAATATCTTTCACATTTCTCTCTTTTATAAAGAAAATCCCTAACATTTTATTGGGTATAATTTTTTTTTTTTGCTAATTCGCACACCATTTTATGTGGTATATGCTATTATTGTCCTTATTTTACACAGGCTAAAACGCAGGGTCAGAGAGGAAATATGACACATCTGGAGGAAGAGCAGGCCCTGAACCTGGCGCCATCAGCTTTGAGACTCCCTCACGTTGTACTGCTGCAAGATAACGACGGCAAGCAAAAGTGTTCTTCTTCTCACATAAAAAATAAATACAGTAGAACCTCTGTTAAGTGGACTGCCCACAGGATTGGAACAAACTGGTCAACATAAGGAATGAGGCCACTCATGTGGTACATGTCTGGTCTATGAAAATTAGGCCAACCTAAGGAGGTGGTCAACTTTGGAGCTTCTACTGTAATAGCAATAAGGATAATGATAATGCTTCATGGGTTACCTGCACGCCTTGCCTTGACCTGCCATATTTCCCGTTTTCCTGAAGCCTTTTCCATTTCCATCCTCAGAGCCTCCAGCAACCCAGCTACACACTGTGGCTCCATATATCCCGCCTCATATTGCTCACGATGCTCTTGTGTTTCCATCCCGCTCCCTCCCCCGGGAAAGTATACTGAAATGAGGTGTGCAGCCCAGCCCAGTGTGGTCCTCATTCCCGCTGTGTAAACAGGGTCCATACAGAACATTTCAGGGGACCAAATATTGGCAGAAGCCAGAACCTCACCTGAAGGTATCACTGAAAACCAATCAAAAAACTTTCAATAGGAAAATGGTCCCCAAATGGCAGAGACAGTTTCTTGGGTAAAGATTTTGATGAAAAATTTCAGGGGCTATATACCCCTAACAGCTACCATACCCCCCACCCCACCCCACCCCCAGCCTCCCTCCCAGGCTAAAAGGGGAGGGGGACTAAACACAGACTCCACATGGCCGTCGGCTACTAAGTTGGCCCCGGAGAGGAAACCTGGTGGCCATTCCCATCCTAAGGACCATTTAATCCTATCTAATTCAAATCCTTCATTTGCTTGGACTGAAACTGAGGTTCAAGGATGTGCAACATCTTGGCTAAGTCCTATTCAGCAGCATACTGGGGAACAGAAGAGGGTCTCCTGGCTTCAGTGTTCCAGTTTAGCAACAATTACTATAAAAAGAGCCTCAGGGCTAACACACAGAAGCCACAAAAACCAACAGTGCCACAGCATCCTCCTCCCCCACCCAACCCTGCAAAACACACACACATAAAGCAACGAGTGGCAGAGTGACCTCCTTCAGACCCTCTGTCTGTTTCTCATTAGGCCTACTGCATGTGCTCTCTGCTTGGCCTTGGACGTTGGGGACAGCGTTTATTTTCACGGCTGTTTCACAGTATGATAAGTGAGAAAATAACATTCTAAAGGGTCAAATGGTTCCAAGGAGGTCATCCCAACAGTCTGGGCAGAGATGGGGCTGCCACTCAGGATCCAGCTGGGCCTGGGGGCTTCAGCGGGTGGGCCACACACCCCTTACATCCCCTTTGCACTTGGTCTGATCTCCCCAAATGTCTCTTTATGGGAACAATTTCTGCAGGTGCAATTTAGTCAGCAACTTTAAAGAGAATGTGACACTGGAGGCAAAATTGTCAAAGGATGGCTTTGAAGTTGGTAGTTCTTAGTCTGTATTTTACATGCCGTGTTTCCAAATAATTAGAGTAACTAAATTAACTAGCAACTCCATGTAGAGAAAATAAGATCAAAATCTCCCTCATTCGTTTTAGGCTTTATGTGCACACAAAACTAATTTCTGCCTCCTATCTGAGACCCCTATCACATCTTAGACTCAATTTTCTCTTAGGTAAGGATATACAATGCAACTTTAGCAAAGGGATCAAAAAATTAGACGGAAAACATTTAAAATGCAAATTTAGAATCATGGTATTAATGTGAAAATAATGTCTTCACATCCTAACTCTTCCTCGTGTTTCTACGGATACATCAATTCTTCACGAATTAGACGTGCTTTCTTTATATCTAAATCTGTGTGATATTAAAAAGAAAGCCTTTCATTTTCATGCTGCTGAAGTATAGAATTTGTTTCCAAATGGCAGCAAAGGTGATTAAACTGTATTCTTCTGATAAAGGGAACTTCAGCCTGCTCTTAGAGATCAAAATTTGAAGCCTATGAAAGCATTTAAAATCCAAGTAGGTGGTTAATCACTCTACAAAAAGGTGAATTTTTGACACAATGCTCAAAAGATACAAACGGAGGATTACAGAGACTTAAATGCCACCCAGTCAAGGCAGATGATCATATAAATACACCTCAAGTTCTCTGTGTTCTGCCCCACAGGTAAAAGACAACATCTCCCAGGTGTGATTGCCAAGGGACTCTGCAGGACAGCCATTCTGCTGGGGAATGAACTGGAGAATCAGACTCTTAAGAAAGAGTTTGACTTTTTAAAGACCTTTGGGAAGAATATTATTTGTGGTATTTCTTAGAACTGGAGGGATGGACTGTTGAAATCTGTGGGTAGGGCGCTGCAGAGGCACAGCAAACAGTTGGATGTGAGGTTGGTGGTTGTATCATTTCTAGTCTTTCAGTCTCAGCATTGATGCCTGCAAGCCTCACTAGCCCCTCAACAGCAATGACTCCACACTGAGAGACAAGTTCTGTATGTATTCCTTTTCCTTTTTAAGAGAAGCTTCTTAAAACATTGGTGGCATGGACACTGCCATTTAAAACCAGAGGGGAGGTTTCAGGGAAACTGAGACAACCTTGAGCCCCATGCTGTGTGTACCTCAGAGTGCTCCACCATCAAAGAGCCTCACTTCTAGGGCAAAATTAACACCGGGGGGAATGGATCTCAGCAAGGACGGGAAGCATCCCTTGGCCAGCCGTTGGAGAAGCCAGGCTGAGTTTTTTTTACTTCACACCAAAATCTAAACCAGTTAACACAGGCAAATGCAAAACCAAACCACACTTGGAGAGCTGATATTCTACAACTTTCAGAAACACGTTTAAATGTAATATTCATGTTTTTTGTCATAACAAAAAGAGCGTTTGGTTAATTGAAAACCAAAGGAAAAAATGTGTACTTTCAACTTATGTTGAGACATTAGAATACATGCCTTTCAAATATCAAGGGAAAAGAAAAAAATTCCATTTTGACAAAACAATAAATTCAGTCTTGATCAAATGAACTTGAAATTAGTTATTCTCCATACTCCTCTTGTTTTCCTGTCCCCTTCTATTTTAACCAACATCAGGAAAGGGACAAAGTACAGTAAGAACTCAGTTAAGAAAAATATGCATCTATCTCCTTAGCTTCTGGTCATAGAAGTAAATATATGACAAAGTTCACCCTCGCTCGAGAGTCACTAAACCCAATTATAGTTATCTTCCTGGGAAGATAAATTAATTAAACATCGCTGTGATAAAGACCCCAGCAGCAAACCTAGAATAAACACATAACTGGAGAAGAAGAAGAGCTTGAAGGAAAGGAGAAGGGAAGGGAAAGGCACTATTTAGCCCATCTGTTCAGATAGTAATGGACGAGGTAATCTTTTCAAGAGTACATGGAGTGCATTACACTGGAAATGAGACTACCTGGCGGGCAAAGTCAGCCGAGTTCCTAATTCTCTTCTTCAACTTTGTGATTTGCTAATGTGAAACACATGTCTCCCTTCTGCACCAAGTTCAAATAACTCCGGAATTCCAACCGTGCAGCTCAGCGACTGAACCAGAACAAGGGGAGAACTTGTCAGGATTTAAGAGCTTTCAGCAAAGCCCTTCAATTGCAGCCAGCACCCTATTCCCCGGAAGGATATCAATTATAGATAGTGACTTGCTTTAGCAGGCAGTCGGCACTGTCAGACACTAGATAGACAACCGTGAAGAATCATGAATCTTTCTATTAACTGTAAGAGGGGGAAAAGAATGGGTCACGGCTATAAATAAGGCCGAGCATCAGAATGGTTTAACACCTTGCCTCTTGGTTGTATGTGGCATGAAAATTCAACTAATTCACAAAACGTCCTCTCGCCAAGGAAAGTCACAGGAATGGAAACCGTTAAAGCTTTCCTGTGTCCCCCCAAACGTGCTTTTTGCAATGGGTATGTATTCTACCTGCCACCAAGTAATTAGGTGGACTGGACGTAGTTATATTCCTTCAATCAACAAAATATAAAGCAGCTATTCTGTACCAGGCCGCCACAAATGCTAACAGTTAAACTCATGACTAGGAAGGTACGCGTATGTCATGCAAAGTGAAATCAATCTGAACACGCAAATTTGGAATTTCCACACTTCAGACAACTAGGGAAAAGGTGGAAAATAAGTGATATAAACTAAGGTCTTTATTTCTATTGTTGTAAATTATAATTTTTAATTCAGTTAATGAAGTTTACTTACTCATAGAATTTGTCTGAGACTAAAATTAATATCATATGGGTAACACATTGGATTTTCTCCTAATCTTGACATGACTTTCTTCTAGCTAGTTTGGAATGAAAAAACAATCCCACTGTATATGTGTGTGTTCATATTTTTTAAAGATAGCTTCCAGAGAGCAGGCAATATGATGGTGATTTAGTTGTTAGTGTAAGTGGGCCTCCCTTAAAACTAGTCAGGTCTCTCTTCTAAATTATCGTTTGAGACCTATGCCAGGGCACATTCACTGCAAGTGCTCACATTATTTAGGCAGTAAAGGGGGTAAGTTACTACCACAACCCGGGAAATGTCACCCCCAACCTAGCCTCTTACAAGGAGAACAGTTTATTTTAAATGTAGATTTAGAATATGCTCCAATGTTCTTCCTCACTGGGTAATACCTGAACTGGTTAACCAGCATTCCTAGGAAACAAAAATACTTATCCTTCAAAAAGGCATGATGAGACTTCGGTTTCCCTCAGAAGGAGGTTGTCAGAAGTGAGCACACTGCCAACATCCTTTGTCTGACAGCAGCTTCTACACAAACCATTCTCTTCATGTGTGTTGTCCACTCATTATATCACTAAGATTATTCCCCTCGCACATGCTACTCTCTGGGAATATTTCCCCATATGAAGAGAAGAAATTCCAATCTTTTTTTCCCCTCCTGAGTATTACAGTGTCTTTGTGGTTTCCATTAAAATAGTCAGCAAGAATAAAGAGCCATTAAGTCAGCCTTGGCTTAAAAATAACACTTGCAACAAATTAAAGAGAAAGAATCAAATTAAGTTCATGGAAAAATCTGGAAATATACCTTAATTAAAAACATTTGACTTTCCAGTTGTTTGCTGTGCTCAGAAATCTATAATTCTTCCTCTACAATTACAAAGAGACATGATTAAAAAAGAAACGGGGTTAAGGGGGGAACCTCTGCTGATGTCATGTTAAATCCTTAAAACATTCTGTATAGAATGGATCTCAAAACCTGGCAAACTGTGTATTTAACACTATAACGTAACAGCAACGTGTGGCATCCATCACACAAGATGGGCTAAACAGCAGAAGACATGCTTTAAAAGCTCATGCAGCCTATGACAACATGTGGGATATGGGAGGGCCTTTATAATTTTAGTATTTAAGTGGAGGAGGGTTATCAAAAAGTATAGGTCATCCAAAAATAAAAAGTTACTATAAAAGAAGAGGAAATGGATATAAAAGAGAGAAAGAGGGAGAGAGGGGGAAGGGAGGTGAGGGAGCAGAACAGGAGAAAAGGCAGCCCCACCAGCACTCTCAGATTTGCCATTGTGTTAGAAGCTTAAGACACTGCCCCAGTTAGCAACCACAAGACCCTGTGCTCTGCACAGAATCGGCGGGACCTGTATCTTTTTATTCTTGATCATCTAAATGCCCTTCCCTTTGCCAGGGAAGTTCCACAAGAAACCCCCAAGTACAGAGAGGAGTGGGTGCAGGAGGTTTAGGGGCGGGAGTGTCTCCTGTGCTCCCCGTTACTTAAATGATGCACAGGAGAGTCACTGAAAGACTTCCGAACTTGCTCTGGGAAGAGAGCGTATGGGTTCTCAATCTGACCACACTGGAGTTTTCAAAAATACACATCATTAAACGTATTGAAAAGCACATGTCACTTTTTCCATGAAACTACTAACCCCAGAAGGGCCGGCCTCAAGTCAAGGAACTGTGTGCTGCTCATCTTCATATGAGTAGTAAGGGCTGCATAAAATAGTGGGGGATTCCTCAGGCTTCCAGGCTTTGGGAGGAGAAAAAAGGAATCACCACCCCCCTTACCCTACCGTTTTTCCTGTTGTTACTGGGTCTTGGAAGGGGAACCAAACTTGGTTAAAGGTTAATAATAATTCATGTCCAGCTTACTATTACTCAATAACCATCAAAGTCGCTAACTCAAAATAGTGTTTTCTGGCTTACAGGATCAGAGTCATTACACTCTCTATTGAAGACTTTATTGAATTTTACACTAAGCTTTAGCTGACTGAACAGGTCAAGCACTGTGGCTCAGGGTTTTCTTTATTCTCAGAAAGTCATAAAGCCCTCTCTGGTTTGCAATGCTGCCAGCTAAGAAACTTGACTCAGCGCAGGGTCAGGGAAGCCGACCCCTGGGGAAGGGGCGGCGGGGTTGTAAAGCCGAGCCCCTGAGCATCCCCCACTCACATGCACGAGCTGCTCCTGGGTGTCGAACTCCCGGGTGCAGCCTTCCCAGTGGCAGTTGGTCTCATAGATGACTTCAGGCTCCTGTTTGCTTTCATCTTTGTCTCCTTCCTCCTTGACTAGAGTTGTGCCTTCGGGCTGTTCCTGAAAGGCAAGGAGTGGGGGGAAGACAGCAGAGTTGGGGAAAGAATCAGATGCGATGGGAGAGATGCAAACAGACAAGGTAAAATCCTGACTTAGATGTGTCGTCCTCCTAATGCCACGTGTCAGTGAAAACGAAACAGAGCCCAGGCCTACTGGCAGGGTTCTGTGGATGGAAGGAGGAGAACGCAGAAAATCATCTCTGTGCATTTTCTCAGATTTCCCAATACATCTTCTGAGAGAGTTTTTGTTTTGTTTTGTTTTGTTTTGAGACAGAGTCTCACTTTCTTGCTGTGAGCTGAGCTGTGCCACCACAGCTCACAGCAACCTCAAATTCTTGGGTTCAAGAGACCTTCTTGTCTCAGCCTCCTGAGGAGCTGGGACTACAGGCGCCCACAACAACACCCTGCTCCTTTTAGAGATGGGGGTCTCCTTGTTGCTCAGGCTGGTCTTGAATTCCTGAGCCTGGGCGATTCACCCGTGTTGGTCTCTCAGAGTGCTAGGATCACCCAGCTCCTCTGGAGATATTTAGCTTGTGATTCCAGACAACAGCACAAGTCAGAATGATGAGAAAAGGTGAGGGCCAGACTTTAATGCCCCGAATACAAAGCTGAAAATAAACTCCAATGTCATCTAAAAATCAAAACAAACCCCCAAAATACACAAACAAAAGACAAAACCCGTAAGAGAAGCAATTAAATTAGGTTTTTCCCTATGAGTCTGGTCCTTCTGTTTTATTTGTTTTAATTCTTTTCAGCATATTCATCTGGTTATTCTTATAATTTGTTATACAGGGAAACAGCTCACAGGGCCTTCTATTTTCCCTGCTGTTGGTGATTGTGAGAGGCACATTTTCTAGTCTTTGTAAACAAGCCCTATGGATTCAACCTCTGATGTCTAAGAATATACACTTGCAGCCCCAAGATCCCCAAACCACACTCGGCACCTAAATCCCAGGGCACAGTCCTTTCTAGTCTTCTATAGCAGCTCACAGCAGTGCAAACACAAAGAACTTCCAGAATTCTGGAGCTAATTTGCAGTGTGAATTCAGGTCCCTATCTAGAGTTGGATGATAAAAACTGTGTATGAGCACTGTATATGTGTAATCAGCAAGGTTGCTGTCTAGCAAAATGCAAGAGGAAGGATCTATTTTCAGAACCCACAACACCAATTCATTGCACCCTCCAAGTTCTTGCTGAAAAGGAAGTTTGGGCTAAGGCAGTCTGAGGCTTGGGCTGAAGCAGCCTGCTGACAGCAATGGAATTAACATTCACTGAACTTCTTGCCGCCAGGCACAAGAGCCCCAGGAGATGGTACTGTGAGCCCAACCCACATGTTCTCAACCTGAGGCTCAGAGAATTTATGTGACTAGAGGAAGAGCCCGGATTATGGGTAGACAACCAGAATCTAAGTAGCCTTAGGTTAGAGATAAGTTGTGCTTTGATTCTTTCTGGTCATCCAGGCTCTCCTGGCAAGTGGGAAGGAGCAAAATAAGAACATGCTCAGTGCAAGGAACAATACTCGCTCTGGCCCAGTGCGGGTTCGGGGCCAGGTGCTCAGTAATTAAGGTCCAAGATCACGGATGAGGACTGAAGTCTGGGCATACCTGTGGCAAGCAACAATTCTACCGTGAACTACACAGCAGCTCCCTATACTCCTAAGCTGCCCAAACTACCAAGACGGTCTGCTCCGCACAGCCTGCATTTGCTTCTGAGCTACACAAACAAATCCGGCCATTCTATAGCTGGCCTTTCATCAAATGTGTGGAGTGTGATCAAGGCCACTAATGGAGGGAACAAGAAAGTCAAGGAAGTTCTGTGACAAGACACCAGGTCTGGAGAGGGAGGAGGGGCTGTCTGGGGGTCCTACCTGCTGTCCCCGAGCCCCTGGGCTGGGAAGGTCTTCATCAGGTTTGATCTTCGACCGCTTGTTGTGCATTGGGTCACCGGTGCTGCTCACCGCAGACTCGCTGGTGGGCTTGCTCTGCCAGTTACATTTGCGGGATCAGAGACGAAAAGCAGGTTTTGGTCAATGAGTGGTTATCAGAATTAAAACCTGCAGGCTTATCTGGCACTAGAGCAAGGGCTCTGACAACGTTCCCCTCCCATGGTAGAAGAGTTCACATGAAGTGTTCAACATTGAAATATACATTCACAAGACAGTACTTCATTTTTAACTCCTGAGTACAAACTCCCATGGCTTTTAAAAGCTAAATAGAGCCAGGGCCCTAGGCGTTAACAAGCTCCAGCAGTGTATTTCAAAAGAACAAAGGTGTGAGCTGGGTAGGAAATCAGCCGAACTATTTGTGAACTTCTTTAATTAGCGCATCCAGATTCTTTTCCCAGTAGTTATCAGTGTGGCCGTAAGAACAGAGGGCGAGCACACTCTATTCTTAAAGTATCACCTGATGCTGAGGAGCAACTCTGGTTCCAGCAGAGGGAGTGGAGAGTGTCCAAATGAGAACAATACATTCACTCACAGGCTGCGTTTAGGTGGCCTGTGGTTACCGATGGCACCAGGACAGAGTGGTGCCTTCTCAAGAGGCCTGCTCTTACAAGAAAACAACTCCAGTGGAAGGAGCTATTGTTTAAGGAGTAGGATACAAACAACGCATTCACCAAACTGAAGGACAGACCCCCAAATAGACAGGACGGCAACATGGAAGCCATAATAGCACCAGCATGGCAGCACGGCCCTCCTCTGCTGACCAGTGAGGACTGGCTCATCCGCCTGTCCCTCTCACCTGTGAAGACTCAGAAGGCCCGGAGCTGACCTGGACGGGGTTCAGAACTGTGGGGATCCCTGGAATAGGCCTCTGTGTTGGAAAAGTTGGGGCAGGATGGATGAGTGGAGGGCTGTGTCCAAAGGCTGAGCCCAAGCTTTGCTGTCGGCTTAGGATCTGCTGATGCATATGGAGAGAGACGGGAGCCGAAGGGTAGGTGAAACTCAAGGCAGGGCTGTGTTCAGGGAGAGAAGAGAGAGAGAGAGAGAGAATGGCCATCACTTATGCTGAACTCAGAGACAGTCACACAAGAGCTGCAGCTTTCTAGCTGTAATTTTACCATCCCAAAGCATACAAACTGGCCAGTCTGTCCATTTATGAATTTTTATAAACCATTCATCAAAAAACACAACGACTTAACGCTCCTCCACACCGCCCCGCCCCCCACTTCCTTTGGGTGCCTGTTTAACTGAGAAGGTAGGAAGGATTATTGCCAAACATCCTAAAAACTTCTAGGAGCAAGATGACAGCAGAGACAAGACGAGACAAGCGTGTGCACACGTGCACCTTCACACAGAGCTGAAACGAGATTCTGCGAGACGGAAATAAAAGGCATCAGTTCAATAATAACTATTTATTGCAATAACAAACTTTATATAAAAAAGAGAATGGGTGACTACATGCTTTATAGTACTTTTACTGGCCCTCAGTTCCATATGTTCCTGTGCATGGAGCAATTCCTTTAATCTTAGCTCACACCGTGTGCTTTCATATGTCTCCAGATCTTATTACAAGAGGAAAGAAAATCAATTGGTTAAATGTGTTTTGAACACCATGCTTGTCATATCACTCATTTGTTTGTAAAGATGGAAAGCTTAGTTCATCCACAATGCCACCTAAAGAATTTCCATCAGTGCCGTCTGGTTACAGAAGCTGATGGATTAACCTCTCCCCACTGAAATCGGTGATCAATGGGCTTCGATAGAGGAATATTCCAATGGGAAAGCACAGCTCTGTCTTCTCGCTAAACACCACTAAGTGTCTATTACAGCCCATTACGCATGCTAATGCCTGGCACTGCTTTATTACGCCACACGATTTCCCAGGCTACAGTAAGTTCAGAGGAAGCAGTGATATTACCCAAAGATTTCTGGACTGGTAGACAATGCCAAATCATTCTTTCTTTGTGCCAGTATAGTTCCCAAATCAAATCCTCTTGAAAGAATGAAGTGCCCTTGAGGAATTTGCCAACGGCTTAAAAATGCGTGAAAAACTAATAATTGCATTCATGGAAATTTCTTCTTAAAAAAATAATCAGTGAAAAAAATTCGTATGTATATATTTCCCCCCATCCTGCTGTGTAATACCCAGAAAGAATCAGGGTTTCTTGTAATGTCAAAGTTAGAACTCATGCAAATTTCCAATCTGGTGGGTTAATTACTATGGCTGTTAAGCACATTAACAGAGAATGAAATAATTACAATACCAAAATTCAAACCATTTCAACAACTTTAAGTAATAATTCCAAAGATATACTCTGTTCATTAACGTGACTCTATATTTTGCCTATTTGACTACAATCCATCACGGGTGGCTTCAATGGGATTACATTACTATTATTCCTACAGAGAACTCCACGTTACAATGGCTTGCCCATTTAAAACTGAATATCATTAAGAATACCCTAGGAGAATTTCACCAGGCTTCGAGGAACTCTCTTTTCATTCAATATTGTATTTCTTTAATAAAAGGAAAGCAGAAACATGGTGAAACAGTCATTGTTCACCGTAAGTTGGGGAGAAATCAGTAATAATATTCTGTTTCCGCAGTGCTACTGTTTCTGCCAGTGTTTCTGAAAGCAACCATGAATGATTACAGCAAGACTCAGCTAAGGTAGCGGTGTGGATGATTGATAGGGCGTTAATCAAAAGATGCATATCTGCCTCGGAATTTGTTCACAAGCTTTCTTCTAATAGCTGATTTCATGTTCACTGAGCTCTATGCCAGTTTGTCCAATTTATTTTTCAGTGTACAAGCCATTCATCAAAAAACACAATGATTTAACAACCCCCTTCCTTTGGGTGAATGGGTATTACTAAGTGTAACTACCTCATTCTATTCATTAAATAAACAAAACCCTAAAAATCCCATTCCACGTGTAATTACAACGTCACACAGACCTTGCATGTACCCCTGCACCTTTCCAGAGTTCTGACAGGGTCAGGAAGGATGCCCCAAGGTCATTTATACTGCTAATTCTGGGAGGCATGATATTTTAAGGTTTAAAAAGTCAGTACCTAATTAAAAATAAAGACCATTAAAAAAAAATTCATAAGGCCAAAAAAAGAGCCCTGGTTTTATATATAGGCAATTCACAAACATTAACAGCTGGACACTTTTTGTTTTTTTGGAGACAAAGTCTCACTCTGTAGCACTGGGTAGTGGCATGGCATCATAGCTTGCAGCAACCTTAAAACTCGTGGGCTCAAGCGATCGTCTTGCCTCAGCCTCCACTCACCACAACACCTAGCTAGTTTTTCTATTTTTAGTAGAGATGGAGTCTCACTCTTGCTTAGATTGGTCTCAAACTCCTGGGCTCAAGCAATCCACTCACCCCAGCCTCCCAGAGTGCTAGATTACAGGTGTGAGCCACCACACCGGCCCAGGGGAGGTACATTTTTAAAAAGAGGGAGAGACAACAAAAACGACACTCCACATTCCCACCACAATTTCTTAGGTGCAAGGTCCTCCCTGTGCTCAGGGTGTACAAGTAAGAGGTTGTGAAGACTTTCAACACAGTTTGTTCATACCCCCATTTGGGGCTGCCACTGTTTTGCTGGTAAAACCAGGTGACAGGAACAAACATTCTCTAAAATTCACATCAACTACCAGACTGCCAGGGCTACAAGAAAACACAGAACGTCGCGTGATCTTCGGCCTCCACAGATTATTCATAAGGAGCCGGCAATAGCAACACTCCCTTCTCCACCTGCAAAGACCTGGGCCAGGGCACGTTATTGGTGGCCTCCCCTGCACCCAGAAGAGCTGATCCCTGGCCCTCCTGCTGCTGCTGGCTCCCGTGAGGTGCCCAAGGTAGGAGGGCTGCCCTGCTCCAGATTATACGCCTGTTTAGAGTCCGATGACGGAAGTGGAAAGCTCTTGGGTTTTTCATAGCACTGGTTAACGAATTTGGAAGTCCAGGCCATCTGCTCTCAGAGCTCTGGCTACAGAAGAGTAAGATTGTGAGATGACTGGCCACCGCATATGGGATGTCAAGGATGACAGGCAGGATGCCCTTTCCGATAAAATGATGCCTCCCACATGCACCCTCAACCCCTTGGGCAAGACCAATGCATCAAAAGGACCTGCTGAGGACTTCCCCTTGGGGCACTAAGGAAACAGGAGCCACCACCACCTCCCAGTCTCTAAATCTAAGTGGGGAAGGCCAGGCAGGAGGGGACTCCAGCTTCCCAAGCAGCTTCTGCCTCACTATACAGCACAAGCCCCTCTGCAGATCAGTGCAGAAGCTGCTTGTTGCCTTCCCTGCTTGGGGCCATTGGTTTCCAGAGCTCAGCATGCTGCTTCCTCCCTGTCATTTGGGTTGGACATCAGCTGGAATGTCACCTGGTCCAATAGGGCTTATTAAGACCAATGCCCCCATCAGAAAGAGATCATTCATTCTCTGCTGGTTAACAATTCTATCCTCACTGTAGCACACTGCACCCTCTGAAATTATATTCTGTGTCTCGCTCTAGGAGGCCAGGTGAGCTGGGTATCTGCGCCTGGCACACAGTAAGCGCTCAGTACTGACTGAGTGACTGAAGCCCTTACCTGGTGTATTAGTTTCCGGCCACAAATGACCACTAACTTACTGGCTGAAAACAACACACAATTACAGTTCTGAAAGTCAAGATCTAGAAGGGGCCAGTAGAGCTGTATTTTTTCAGGAGGCTCTGGGCTCCTTGCCTTCTCCACCTCCTAGACGCGGCCAGCACTCCTTGGCTCAGGGCTCTGCCCCACTCCAGCCTTCTCTGGCTCTGACCTGCTGCCTCCCTCCTATGAAGAGCCCTGCGATTACTCTAGGACCACTCAGATAATCCTAGATAATCTCCTCATCTCAAGATCTTTTATTTAATCAAATCTGGAAAATCCCTTTTGGCATGGAAGGAAAAGCATTCACAGGTTCTACAGATCAGGACTGGATATTATTCTGTCTGCCACATTCAGAACAGTCACCTCAAAGAAAAAGTGTTTTTCTTCTGAAAACTACAATTTGACACCACGTCTATAAAAACAGAATTGTATAAATAAATCTAGTGTCTGGATTCCCTTCCTTTTACAGCACTTCAGCAATCCAGGACAGACCTTGCTAATTAAAGAGATCAGAATTAAAAAGAAAAGGTAAATTCTACCTTTAGAGGCCCTAAGAAAAATTTCCTAAATAGTTCATGTATTTAATCCACCATTTCCTAGAAATATAAAGTGTTTTTAAAAATCTGTTACTTCTTCTCTAAAGAAGGACTATCTATAGTCCCAAGTAGAAAGCTTGGAAGCTGAGTTCTCCTACCTCAAGGCCCCCGTGTTTCTGGGTCTTCCTTCCTATGAGTCACTTGAAAAGATCAATTTTACATTCTGATTCTGAATTCTCTTCTTTCAATAGTTAATAAAGTATTATTTAGCATATTTTCATAGCTTTTATTTCATTTCTAAATGAAAGATGGGGTCATTTAGAACAACAAATATTTATAGAAATGTGACTTGTACTGCTGATCTGCATTTAGTCAATAAGATCAGTAGAAAGAAAGAGTTAGATGGCCCACTTCCCAAGCAGTGTACTACACTAACTCAGTCACAGGTGCTCTGTAAGTATAATAAAGGAAAAAAAAGTACCAAGGTCACAAAACCCTTTAGGAATAATCCATCAAATGTATTCTCATTAATCCATCAAATGTATTCTAAATATCCCACCCAGACACCGTTCACAGAAGCCCTCAGAGGAGTTTCTAGAGACCAGTGTTCCTTATACACACTGTGAGAAATACTTTTCCAGTTATAGAGCCAGAATAAATTAATTGAAATGTTAATTTTCCCTTATTTTTTTACTAACTAGCAGAAAAGGAGAAAACGTGGATCTTCGACTGCTGACCACACAGAGCAGACTCACAGTGACAGCACTGCTTACTTCAGGGGCCTTCTGCTGGATGCGCCCTCCGCGAGTCAGTGCAGAACTCTGGCCTATGCAAAAAAGACAGCGGCTTCCTGGCAGGTCTACCTTCATGTTCAGCTCGAAGCCAAGTTAAAAGTCATAAACCGCTGACTGGGAGATAGTTCTTCTGTTTTCGAAAAATTTACATAAAATTCTGAAAGTGAAAATCTTTAACAAAGCTCTGATGTGTATTCATTCCCTATCAAAAATCAGGGGCATAAAGTTTTATCAGTAGTCTTTTACAGTTATCAAATTTTGCAAACTGCTTCTTAATATTGCAGGGAACAGCACAGTAAGGCCTCACTTCTGAAGTCTCCTGTCTGGGAATCGCAACAACCATCCCCAACTGGGATAAATTCGGGGTGTGGGAAGAAAGAAAAATGTTAACACAATATTAACAACACTGATCACGGGTTACCCGGTAACATGAATGGTTTCTGCGTAAAACTGCCAATCAACAATGTGTTAAACTGTTAGAGGTGCTAAGTGATTCTATATCATAAGCGGCTGAGAGATGAAGAGGGGAGAAAGAATCAAATAGGCTGCATTTGGGTCTGGGAGAAATGAATCAGGGAACAGATGCCATGTTAACACACTGTTGACCACTGCAATTTTACACAGAAGCTATCCATGTTACCAGGTAACTCGTGACTGGTCAGCAATTGGTTAAGCAATTAAAAGAAAAGTTCATAAAGCCTGTCGCATTCATTCACTCCACAAGTTTTAACCAAATTCTTTCTACATACCCCATGTATATTTCCCAAGAATAAAACAGCTACTTGTAACCAGAAAGTTATATATTAATTATAATTGAAACATAAAACTTTGAAATGCATAATCATATTTGACTTTCACATTAAACATCTTTTTTCACACCAAGAGAATGATGTAGGTCAACATTTGTACAAAAACACTTGAGGATCCGTCTGTAAATCAAATTCATATTACTTCCTGGAAAGATCTTTAAGCGGGGATACTTCAAGTTCATATTGTAGGAAATCAATCATTAAACATTTATTCAACCCCCCCTATGCCAGGGCTGTCCTTAAAGTATCTACCCATAAAATATGAAAAATAAAGACACACATAGCCAGATACTTTTTAGACAGCCTTCATACATATGCACTTTCAAAGTCACTGATATCAAAATGAAATTGATAGAACTCAATTAAAGTAGCATATGAGAGAAATCCACAGTGTGTTTTATAAACATTCCAGGAGGCGAGGCATGGTGGCTCAGGTGAGCTCAGGAGTTGGAGACCAGCCTGAGCCGGAGCAAGAAGCCATCTCTACAAAAAAAAAATTAAGAAATTATCAGGGCATTGTGGGAGGTGCCGCTATGGTCCAGCTACTGAGGTGGCTGAGTGAGAGTCACTTGAGCCCAAGAAGTTGAGGTTGCTAGGAGCTATGACCCCATGGCACTCTCCCCAGAGTGAGACACTGTCTCAAAAAAATAAAAATGAAAATGTTGCAGAAATTCCACATATGGTGGAGCATAAAAAAGTGGGTGACAGGCTGGATTCCTTAATAAGAGGAGAATAAATAAAGCAGTATAATTTGGCTTGCTGCAGCCTTTTGTATCGGAAAGGTAAATAAGAACTGATTACAATATTTAATGGATTTGTTTGTACATAAAGAAAATGAAGAAAAAATTTGAAGAGAAATAAGATGTCAAGAGGCTGTTTTAACCAGTTACTGCACATTAAACGATAAAAGCCACTATTTTTATTTAATGATTTCGATCCACAGAGCTTCTTAACCCTTCCCTAAAATAACAGTTTTTCCGTAGAGCTGCCATGGAATATCTCACTTCTACATAATCGCTGGGCTAGGGGTCTTGTCCCAGGGCACAGTATATGTAGCAAAAGGGCAAAGGTGGGTGTGGGGAACGAAGCAGTGAGAACTCTGTATGTTGTATTTACACTGGCTTCAGCAGAAAGGCTCGAGGGTCCCCAGGTGCATCTCTGGACCCTCTCAGCGATCTTAAATGGCCTGTAGAGAGCTGGACAGGCAGGTGACTGACTAGAGAACTAAACCGGGCATGGGGGTTAAGCACAATGGAATCACAAAGGCACCCTCCCTTCGCCTGATGTAAAGAACAAAGAGTATGCAGCACCTTTGAATTTGGGGAAAGTTTCTGTTTAAATATACAACCACTCTGTCTACTGGCTACCTATAAACACTTTTTTTCAATTGCCTTGATTGCTAAATTTCATTCAGGTTTGAGTTTCAAAAATCTTCTTAAAAGAAACTCATGTGATTCTATTAGGATGTATTACTTTAGGCCAGGGCACTGGGATTAAGATACTTCATGCTACAGTCAATCTACTTTCTACAAGCTGAAGAATGTAATGAGGGCATTTACTTTCCAGTACCCCATCTCTCCTAACCCTTTCATGAAACCAGTGCTGAAGGGTCCCTCAGGCAACTGGCACCCCTGGGAGCAAGAAGGCCTCACAATGTGAGAAACTGACTTTAAAAAGAGAGCGAGGAATGGGAAGAGAGAGGCACTAGAATCAATGAGTATCAGTGAGCTCATCCACTTTCTGGTTAGAGCTGTGGAATTTACTGCACACCGGGGACCATTCAAAAAAAAATTTTTTCCCCAGTTTTGCAGAAAATGTGCAAAACACTGTCATTATTTCTGTCTGTGTAGGTATAGAGACATGCATGCATGCATGTGCTTCTATTTGCGAGGGAAGAAAATAAAATAAAGCTTCCACTTCCATCTATAAAAGTTCCTAGGGCAAGTTTATTGGAAAATGCAGCCCAGCCTCAGAATGAGCACAAAAATATAGGCCCACACGCTTTCCAACATGTGCATCCAGGCATATGCACTCTGAATAATGTTTTGGAGAAAAATATATTAGGCTTTATGAGTGATCAGAAAAGCTAAGAAGTTACTTGCCATTATATAGCTGAACTGATAAAATCTCTATGAACACCAATAGCAGTGACATACTGTGATGTTTGGCTGGATGCACAGCATCAGAATTGTGTCAGTACCCAAATCATGTAAAATTATATGTTAATATAAGCATAGTCAATTTTTTCAGAACATCATCAGACATTATTTCTCTACTGTAAACTACCAATCCTTTTAGCCATCCCTCCCACTTGAAGATTTCTAAGAGAGAAAGAAGTATACGACCTGGTTGAATACATGGTGCGTCCCCTAAGTAGCGGAGAGAGTTTGATTCAGCTGCTAACCTCTCTGAGCATCAGTTTCCCCACTGGCAGCCTCAAACGCATCCTATAGGGCTTAGATCACTGGTCCAAGATCCTGTGCTATAATCTGGCCCCTGCCCGCGTCACCATCCTTGTGCCTCGCCTGACCTGCTCTTTGTTTACCACCATCTGGTGCCCTGGTCTGCAGACAGTGCACTTCCCATCTCAGGGTCTTCACCTGCTCACCCTTCTTCCTAGGAAGCTCGAGAAAGCTCTCCCCCGGTAGCTTGTCATCCTCCTTTGCCAGTCTTTTGCTAGACCTCAGCAGGTCTCAGGCCAGTCCACCTGCTATTCTTTCCTAATATTTGGGTCACTTTCTTTACAGCACCGACCAGAATCCTTACCCGCTCCTTTGTCCATTCATTCACTTGTTCTTTCTTCCTTCCTTCCTTCATTCCAGCTTAGAGATTTTTCACTTCCATAAATCTCAGGAAGATGGGAGTCATTTTTGTAGCCCCTATTTGTACCGCAGTGACTAGCACATAATTAAGCTCAGCTTAATACAGCAGACGCTCCATAGGTGACCCCTTCCCACCCTACCTAACCACTGCCTCAAGTTGACCTAATCTTCACAGACCAGATATCCAACATGTATACGTATCAGTACAACAGGCCTAGTTCCTTGTGTTGACCACCTCTGTGGGTATTGACAAGTTTGTTACAATCTTTTGGGGGGTCAACTTACAGAGGTTCTACTGTATTTGGGACTGAATAACTGATTAAAGGAAGTACTATATAAAACTAATTACCACATCGGGAAGTCAATGAGAACTCTCTTTTTAAGGTAGTATATTAAATACTTTCACTGATAATGGGAGAAGAGAGGGTTGTCTCATAATTTTTAGAAAATGGAATCAGAGAAATTTTTTTAGTTTTTTGTAAAGACAGAGTCTCACTTTATCGCCCTCGGTAGAGTGCCGTGGCATCACACAGCTCACAGTAACCTCCAACTGCTGGGCTTAGGCTATTCTCTTGCCTCAGCCTCCAGAGTACCTGGGACTACAGGTGCCTACCACAACACCCGGCTATATTATTTTTTTGTCGTTGCTATTTGGCCGGGGCGGGTTTGAACCCACCACCCTCAGTATATGGGGCCAGCGCCCTACTCACTGAGCCACAGTGTGGCCCCACCCAGTTATTTTTTTTGTTGTTGCAGTTGTCATTGTTGTTTTAGCTGGTCCAGACCGGGTTTGAACCCACCA
>CAUYQV010126341.1:0-10389 GCA_963574575.1 Galagoides demidoff | reverse complement strand
TGTCCTCTGATACGCTGAAGGACACCCCATTATTTTCATGGTATTTTCACCACAGAATTTAGTCATGAAGAAATGGCAGGCAAGCTCAAATGAAAGTTATTATACAAAATAACTGCCCTATGTTTTTTTAAAAATGTCAAGGAAGCAGAAGGAGGGATTCAGATGAAAAGAAACTGGGTCTGATAAAAGAAACTAAGGCTTCATGACGACTAAGTAGAATGTATGAAGCTAAATTTAGCTGTAGTGTAGTAAAAGGGCATTGTTTAGAATAATGGTATTAAAAAATGGCAACATTTGAGAAAGATTGGTGACCAGGATACCAGCGTTTCTAGCAATGTTTGGTGACAATTTTGTATGTCTCAAATCTTTTCCAAATTGAAAAGTAAATAATTAAAAATACCAGAAAACATGTTTTTCACTTATAATACTGTTAAGGAACCGATAGTTTTATAATAATGTTGGTCAGTCTGTACACAAACAGAAACCATGATACGTTATTGCTAGGGGGGTAAAAACTGGCACAATCTCTATGGGATACATAAAAATTTAAACCTGAAATCAAAATTTAAAACCATTTGCCTCAGCCTTTCCCCAAATGAGATATTATTCTCCAATTGCATTTGCAAGTATAAAAAATGCTATTATGTGCAGGGAGAGCCATTTTAGGATCCTTTCTAACAAGAGAAGACTGGAGACTGCATTAATTTTCACCCAGAGAGGACTGGTTGACTCAGAAGTCCTTTATCTGTCAACAGTACATAAAGTGGAATTTTTTTTAAGTATTTAGTTGAACACTTAAAAAAAGTAAAAAGAGACTTGGCGCTCGTAGCTCAGTGGTTAGGGCACCGTCCGCGTACACTGGGGCTGGTAGGTTCGAACCCGGCCCAGACCTGCTAAACAACGATGACAACTACAACAAAAACAAAAAAATGGCCAAGTGTTGTGGAAGGCGCCTGTAGTTCCAGCCGCTTGGAAGGCTGAGGCAAGAGAATCGCTTAAGCCCAAGAGTTTGAGGTTGCTGTGAACTGTGACACCACGCACTCTACTAAGAGTGACATAGTAAGACTGTCTCAATAAATAAATAAATTAATTAATTAAAACAAAACAAAGCATGTGGTGAAATGTTACTGAATAGCATCTTAAGATACACAATTACGCAGAAAAGGCAAAGTTCATAACAATATACCATTTTTGAACTACTGCTATATATGTTTAAAAGGAATTTTACGAAATTGTTTGGATTGATAGCAGGTAAACAGTTAAAAGCTGTACGGTCAGGAACACAGACATTACTCCCAGATTTGCTGAGTTCCAATCTCAACTCGGTCACTACTAGTCGCAAGATTTTAGCACACAAAGTCTCAGTTTCCTCATCCGTAAAATGGGGAAATAACAGTTGCTACTTCAAGGGTTACTGAAGATTAACTGAGTCAACGGATTTAAAATGCTTAAAACAGTTCAATACACTTAAAAAATATTCTTCAACTGCTATTTTTAATCATTGCTTTTAAAGAGAAAAACTTATGAGATGCCAGGTTGGGAGCGAAACCTTTACATGTACACATTTGCACGTTTTTACTTTGGAGCTATGTAGCTATATTAGCTATTTAAATATAGAAGTGGAGATGAGAAAAGCACAAAAATAAAATAAAATTTTACCATTCTATAGGAAGAAAAAAGTCTCAAAGTTCTCACACTCACTATCAAGTTGTGTCCCACTGGGAACCTTGGAGCAGATCTATTTTTCTGGAGAGGAACTAACTCTTTAATATTATGCTAAGCATAAAATTATTTATTATTTTATTTTAATAGTTATTATTTTAATTATGGATTTAGGTTTTCATTAAATTTATTCTGATTATATTGATGTCTTAATCAAACAATCTAAATTTAGTACACACACACCGATTGTATTAGTTCTAAATGAAATGCATTACTATTTTTCCTGCAACAAGTGTTACATAAAATATACAAAATATTTTTATCACCTATCAAAAATAAGATTGTGTGTCAGTATTCCTGCTGGCATAACAGTTGGGGCTTAATAAGGACATAGATGGTTATAGGTAAAATACACAGAAGCATTTATTAAAATTTAGTAAGACAGCCATACCTCTAGATTATCTGCACAAATTTCATAAACTTATTGTCTTGTGGATAATTGTTTAAAATGGAGTGGAGAAAATTTGCCAAGGATGGCCTTTGATACAGTATGATTTGATGTAATAAAATGCATTTAACAAATTTAGCTGCATAGAAAAGCTTTATTTTCCTTAATCTTTGATTATAGAAATGGAAAACGAAACAGGAATTTCAATTTGCACAAAAAGCTATAAGCGTATGTGCATATACTCACAGGGCTTTAATCTCATAAATTCTATGCTCTTTGCCAAAACCAACACTATCAATGAAAATTAATTTGATATCAAAAGCTCTAATTGCATTGCAATTAAAACCCATCATTACCTCCCTTTTTAAGAAGGGAAAGTGTCCAAGCCCTTCTTGCCAAGGTCTGAGTTCTATAAGACTCTGTATTAGACTATTACAGACACTTAATAAAATTTGAAGGGTTGCAGCCTGAAGCAACATAATATATCTTTTTAGTTGTATTTTAATATCCTCTCCTTGCAGCAAGACTATAAAACCACCAAATACACCCCTAAAATTCCGCAGTAAGAAAGAGAAAATGGCATGAATGAGCTTTTACCTTCTACGTGTCATTTACATTGCTCTATATTTGACATATTATCTCCTTTAATGCTCAAAATATTCATATGATATAGGGGCTATTAGTCCCATTTACAAGTAAGGAAACTCAAAGAAGTCCTATAATTAATATAATTAATTATTAATTAATTATTATAAGGGAAGAAGCCTGACTCACACCCCTGTAATTGCACTTACGCCACCTCAGGGCTTTGTCACACTGTGTCTCTCCTTTCTATGCCTCCCCAAACTCGGTTAGTGCTCTGAAGCAGTTAGCATTTATGCACTAGTCTACATTAGTAATCCTCAAATAATTGTGCACGTATGAGTCATCCAGAGACTTTTCTAAAATACAAATCTGACTTGGTAGGGCTGACTTCAGATTTTCCGCATTTCTATTCAAGCTCCTTGGTAACACGCAGTTACTATTCTGTGGACCATACTTTACCTACGAGGCACTAAGGCCTCTTCCCTTCCTCCATGGGACCTTCCAGCTCTAAGAAAAAGACTTAGTGAAACACCCACCATGCAAATTGCTTTTCAAGAATTTCACACTGCAGCCTCATCAAATTGACCACCCTAAACAGATTTTAAACTTCGCTAAGTTTTTGAGCGTCAAAGGATACCAATATCTTCCTTCCTGACACGAGTGGGCATATTTGTTTCTAGCCAGCACAAAACAATGGAAAACAAAATTGAATGATACATGAAAAAATATTTACTTGAAAACTACAATCAGAAGAAAAAGAGACTCAGACAAACATTCTGATGTGTCTCTTTCCAGAATGATAGTGAACATATCAATTAATATTTTGCTGGAATCACTTTTGTGTTGATGTCCATCAACATCATTGGAAGATAATCAGAAGAAACTTGCTACTTCCCATGGAAGTCCATAACCTGTCGATAATTTTTTCCTCTGGGCCTTACTTTTATCACCTAGGAAATGAGTTGAACTGAGTGAGCAGGACTCTATCCTCAGCTCTCAAGGGCATCTAGAAAAATATGGTGAAGAAAATAGAAAGAATTCAAGCTTTGCCCATCTCAAAGGATTTAACCTTAAAGAAATCTGCATTCAGTAGTAACCTGCATTTAAACCTCCAGAGCACGAACTATGATATAGAATGGTCCTGTGTCTCTTCTCGCTGTTGCCTGGACTGTTGAAGGTCAGCTGTGCCTTCCATCAATAAAAACATCTTGTTTGGATGTACTTAGGTTTTGCAGAAGGAAATATAAAATATACAAATTACCATGATGATTCTTTATTTCTGCAAAAACAATACCTTTGGGTATTCATCTACTCTTTTTGATTTATTTAAGTGACATTTTGCATATAAATATAGAGCTTGCCATTTCATTTTCTGCCAAAAGGTATATTTATTAAGTACCATGAAATACCACTTGATGAAAAAGTGTCATGTTCTCATGTGTACTTGCACAAAGCTAACAAGATCGACACTAGAAGGGAAATTAACTTAATTTTGGTATGAGTGGGTAGCAAACAATTAGCTGAAGAGATCTCTATCTCTCCATGAAGATCGAATGTCTTTCACGTTTAAGAGTGGATATTAAGGAAATTTAGTTTTCTGGGGTCTCATTTGAGACCCTCCCTCCTTTCCTTCCTTCTTTTCTTTTTTACTCTCTTTCTGTCATTTCTAATCTTTCTCCATCGTGTGCATGACAGATACACTGATCATCATGAAAGAACTGAGATAAATAAAAACCAAGAAACATAAAATCTGCAGGGACAGAAACAAATGAAGCTCTCCCAGCAACACTGGTAAACCAAGCAAGTTGAAACTTGCATAGATCAATCAGAAAGGGCACTGTTAACTGTGCTTCCTGGAAGTGAGATAATGGACCATAGTACCCTCTGTCTCAAAACTTTCATAGTGACCCACATACTTTGTGCTCTTCCCTGAAAATTCATCTCCAATTTGTTGATCTGTCCCCCACTGGGGTAGATTTGTTCCTGTTGTTTTAACCATTGAGATTTGCAAGTGCAAGATCCTCTAAATATATTCTAATTCTTTTATGAACTATGGGGTTTTTGGAAAAAAGGAACTCTTCCCTTTCCTTCCGTCTCTCCAATTAACTTGCTAATTTTCATATTGAAACTTGTAAAATTCTTGCCAATTTTTTCAGTTTTGTGGGATTTGAAATCTATTTATCTCCGATGTCATCAGCGCTAGTAGCAAAGTACCTGTGCCACAGCCGTCACTGCATTCTCCTTTTTAAAGTGATTTGTTTTCTCTTTTATACTATTGTCCAAGGAGCCAGTTAGACATACAAAAGCCACACTTCTGTTTTACCATGTTCCTGATGCACAGAATAAGTGGTCTTATGTTTCTGTGAGAGGTGATCTCAATCACATATTCCTATGTCCACATGTTGCCATAGAATTTATGAGACTTCATCAACAAGTCATCACATCTCACAGGTGAAGGGGGAAGAACAATTCCTAATTCTGGAACTGGACTGCCAGGGTTCAAATCTCACTTCCATTATTTACTGTGTGACCTTTGGTAATTTATTTGTCTGTGCCTCAATTGCCTCCTCTTTATAATGAAACCAAAAATAACATGAAGCTCAAAGGGGTTGACTTGAGTAATAAATAAGCAAACAAATATTTGTCCTAAAACAGCACCTCATTCATAATAACCAAAATAGTGGTGTGTTTTCTATGATGGTTATTTGCGTTACTTTACAAGAGAAAGGAAAACGTCTGTCCCCTTTACTGTGACATTCGTCTTTTCTCTTCTGTCCAGCCCAGTGTAATTCCAAAGGCTGCCTGATGGTTTCAAGCCTCAGCTCTCACACTATCTTCTCTGTGAAATATTTCAACAGATGGAATTAAACCATTACTCCAGTAGATCTCAAGCATGCACTGAAATATCTCCAGAAAAGCCTTTAGTTTAAATGTACTTTTTGCTTCCTGGCTTTTAATTCATTTGTTTTATTTCACCCTGCCCCATGCACATCTTTGCTCCTTTATGACGAACACCACTTTATTCTTTAGTGATCCTAGTATCACTCATCATCCCTGTTTTAACACTGAGTCTCTATAAATGTTTATTAAATTGATGCATGAGTAAACATATGAATACATCAAAGAACAAAGAACTACCTAGTTGTTGAAGGCAATGTACATCATTCTAGAAAACGTTAGGAGCAGTGTCCCTTTCTTTAATTATCTCTTTTATCTCTTCCCTACTTCATGCTGGAAGGGCAGGTTCACTGTTGATTAAGCCTCTCTCTCAGTGAGACATTGCTCCTGCAGCAGGGTTAACCAAGGGCCCTGGACGGCTTCATTCAGAGCATGTCCTGAGGAGAGAGAATGGTGGGGACTGTGGCTTCCCGAGGCTCATATAATGAGGACCACTGGCAATCAAATGCTGAGATCTCGCCCTTTCTCTTCTTCGACTGTACTCAGGAGGCAGCTGGTAAGACAATTAGTCTTACTTGGCTAGCTAAGCTTTGATTTTTCATACTGTTGTTTTTTTTTTCTTCTTCTGAATTTCCCAAGTATTATTTTTGAAAAAAATTTTAAGTACATTTTTTTAATTGTTTGGGGTTCATTGAGGGTACAAAGAATTAGGTTACACTGATTGCATTTGTTGGGTAAAGTCCCTCTTATCATTATATTCCACCCCCCAAGAGGTGTGCCATACTCTGCCAACTATGATTTTAATAAGGTCCCTGTGAAAGGAACCAGATAGTTAATTTCTTCAGGAAATCGAATCACAAATCCATCTTACCAAAGAGAGGCCAAGAAATGTTTATTGGGAAGTGAAGTTACACTATCAGGGGGCAGTTTACCTTTTTTGAACTTTTACTCTAGAACTACCCAAATACTAGTAATAAAATGCAAAAAATCAAATGTTACTTTACTAATATTTCAAAATGAGCCTCGTTTTTAATTAAAACATGGTAGGGGGTCGTATTTTATCATTTCTTGTAATTCCTAGCTCCATGTTTCTTACTTTATCTCTACGCTGTGGCCAGAGATGAATTTAAACCCCTGAATTATGGACTTGTACATATTATTCTTTCTTAACACTAAAAATTGAGAGAAAAAAAATGCCAGTCTCTGTAAAATAAAAAATGTTCATATCAGTTCTGGTGTTCCCTGAAAATCCTAAGTAAATGCTAAGTGGAAAAATCTACAGCATTCATTTTTAAAGTCTAGATTGATGTCATAGAAAACAAGGCCCATGGATTATTTTAATGTGATCCAAAAGACAAGAGGCTAAAAGTCTAACCTGGTATTCACTGTAGTAATGGAGAGACCATGAGTGAATAAACTTTTAGTTGCAGCTTCAGCCAGCTGTTTTGTTATTTTGTTTTATTTTGTGTGTTTGCCTTTTTCATTCTCAAGGCTGGAGAGCTATGACTAGTGGCTGCAAAGGTTGACATAACTTGTCTGTAGGAAACATTGGTGATATGGAGGGACTGGAGGTGAATGGGGGCTATTCAGGAGATTGGGGTTTATAGAGTGTGGGATGAAGAATAGGGCTTCATATTCCCATCCTGAGAAATGTTTGTCCTCCCAGGTACTTAAGACTCCTAATTCATTGGTTATTTTATGGTAAACTTATAATATTTAATGTTCCACTATTTTTTGTGATGACATCTCTCTAGGCAATTTGGTTGTTTGAAGTTCATTTTCTAAAAAATTTGAGGAAGGACTCACAGCAACAGTGCTCTCTGAGTTTTTGCACAGTTACAACACTTTATGCCCTTTATATTAATAAATTAAAAGTCATAATGATGATATTACATATCTTGAATATTTCCCTTTATTTTCTTCTGGCATGACATGTGGAAAATTCTGTTTATTATCTAATTTTGCTTCACTTACACTTATGTAGCATGACTTGTGTTTCCTATATACTCGGAATATATATTTTTTTCTTTAAAATCCAGTAGGCTTATTAGAATATATTGTGATACCAGGTATTTCTAGGTAGATATCCTCAGACATCTCAGATACATACACAGTTTTTCAATATGTGATTTCCAGTATTTTTTTCCTTTTCCTTTCTTGTTTAAATTCGTCAAACAATGGTTCATGTTCCTTTGCTTTGGTTTTTTTTTTTTTCAGAGATTTAACTATTCCTATGACAATTTATTTTACTATCAGTCAATATTCATCATTGTCTCAATTTTTTATCTCTTCATATTTTTTAATTATAACAGCTTTCATTTTCATCCTCTATTTCTTAAGATACTATCTATTATCTGATTTTTTTTAGTTTCTTCCTTCAAGTTTAGTCTTAATTTCTGACATGATTATTTACTTATCATTCTTTCCTGAATCCAATGACTTTATTTCTGAGTTCCGTGACTTTGGATTTGTCCTTTCCTTACAAGTCTTACATCATCTTACTGTTTGTTAGCTCATTTAGGAATCGTAGGATGCAATTTTGGTTTTCTGGACACACCTTGTGACGTGCTCCCATCGTCTATAGGAAAAGTAGCTGGCTCCTGATTCTCACTTTTTTAAAATAATCACTTTGATTCAGATTGAACCTTGATATTTCTCTATTGAACCAAATATATATAAGTGTGATTTCTGTTATCTTTGTTCCTTTGTAAGGCATAGAAATCAATTTCTGCCTATGATTGGAAACTTTTGTGTTTTTGTGTGAAATGGTCTTTCCTCCTCATTTGGAATGAGGCAAGTTTCAGGAATGCTTTTCCAACTTTGAAGATCTCTCTCTTCAGTGCTTTGTTTTATCTCAATTCCATTTCTCTCTTTTGTGTAAGACCTTCTAGGGTTTTCTTTCCTCCTGTCCTCTCCTGCTCAGTCCAGTTGTGACTCCACTCCCAGGAGTTATGGTCAGAGAAGGAGCCATCCGGAAAGAGAGCCCTGGAGGATTTATCCAGCGAGTTCTTAGGGGCTGGGCTGCCGGAGTCGGTTACCACTTCTGACCATGGATCGCACAAACTCACCTGCACCCAGGAAACTGCTGATCATTATCAGCGGAAACTGCTATTTCCGCTGCTCTTCTCCTGTTAGGTTGTATTTTAAATTAATTTTTAATTAATATCATAATTGTATACCTTTATGGAGTACAATGTGATGATTTCATACACAATGAGGAATGCTGAAATCAAACTGATAAAATAGCCATCAGCTCACTTACTTATTTTTTGTAGTAAAGCATTTAAAATATACTCTTAGTTATTTTGAAATACATCCTCGCATTGTGCACCTTAGGCGAGATCCCTCCAAATACCCTTTCTCCTCCCACCAATCACCTCCCCACTTCCCCTCCCCCCTTCACCCCTTCCGCTTGCCAGACTTTATTTATGTTTTATCATTTGTATGAGTGTGTAAGTGTTTACATATTGATTTCATAATAGTATTGAGTACATTGGATATATTTTTTGCATTCTTGAGATACTTTACTAAGAAGAATATATTCCAATTCCACCCAGTTAAACATAAAAGATTTAGAGGCCAGTTAGGTTTTACAGGGAGCATTTGTTGGTTATTCAGAGTTTCTTTTGTTCTCAGTTCCAAAAGAAACCACTCTTGTTTCTTCCTTTGTCTTGCTACATAAACAGAGATATGATAGCTAGATGCTTCATATCTTGTGACTGTAGGTGTATTTAGCAGTGCGTGGGAGACACCTTCAAATCTAGTTTTATTGTAAATGTTGCCCATGTGTTTTAGGTTTGTGTTATGTAATTGCCATCTTCTTTTATGTAGTAATTCAGAGAGATTAAAAAATCATTCAAGGTCCTAATGCCATTAGGAGAATGTTTGTAAATTCTTTTATAAAGCATTAAAACAAATGCATAGCTCAGGTTTGTAACATTTCCCATCTCTACAGGGGCCAAATGCTGCCAAATTTGCACCATTCCTGAGTGTTCTATTGCCATCCTGCAAATCAATAGCAAATAGTGGATTTTAATTGGTAAGAAATGACACCACCCTTTGTGGAAGTGATCGTATGGAACTTCTGGACGACATTCATTTTATTTGAAAAAGGAAAAATACATGAGAGAGTAGAAGTCGTCTATACCAAAGTTATCATCAGTGTGGATGTGTGTTAGATGCAAAAGAGAGATTGAAGTGTCACATACCAGCACGAGAGAGGGACCTCTCGGGACCTGGCGACCTGAGTGGAAAGGTGGGAAATGAAGACAAGGAAGGGAGATAGGTTGGCGTTGGGAGGACTGACGCAGTGGATGGCTGTAGCCAACCCCTGAACCCTAGAAACAGCTTCAGTTATACAGTGTCTTAACACAGTTGCATAAATCTTAATACATGGGGTAGAGAACATCCTTAAAGAGGAAAAACTTAGTTATTGTGTTAAGACATTTATGTTCTTTTGCTTGAGAGCTATAGATTAGTTTCATAAAAGGGCTGTGTACATTGGATACTTTTTCTTCCATTCCTGAGACACTTTGCTAAGAAGCACATTTTCCAGTTCCATCCATGTAAACGTGAAGGAGGTAAAGTCTCCGTTTTTCTTTAGGGCTGCTTAGTATTCCATGGTGTACTTTTGAATGTTCCATTGAAGCCAACAGGCAAAGATGCCTAAGAATCAGGTACAATGTCCATGTAGGCAATATGAAGGAAATACCAGAAATAAACAAAGCATCCCTTTTTATTTTGATAAGGCAGTGGAGCTAAAATAGCAATCAGTTAAACAATTATTAGTATGTTTA